>NW_022045927.1:211586-227622 GCF_001654015.2 Drosophila navojoa
AGCATATAAATGTGAGCCAGTTTGTTGAGAATCGAATAACGAAAAGAAAACTTCCAAATTTCCATTAAGCCAAATCGCGATAAACGTTTCAAGTGAATAGGTGAGCATATGCACATCTGTATACATACCGAAAATCCTATATATATGATCAATCTCTGCTCCCCGAAGCATTCGCCATGATGCGCCTTAAGCAAATCGAGCCGGCGCAGGTCGAGATGCGCGCCAAGGACGAGGTTCGGGCCAGCTTCATAGTGTTTGCCGTGCTCTGTGCCGCCATAAGGATAACTCCGTTTCTGCTGCGCAAGCTCTCCTCTTCCTGATGACGAGCCACCCAAACTAGGACCCACAACAAATAATGAGTTGAAGCAGCGAATTAAATTGAAGAGCGCATTAAGTTTCCATAAATTTTCGAGTTTTACACATTATTTGCGCGTTTCAAAGGTTCTCGAGAGGTCGTAGAATGTATCGATCGAACAACTATGTAGGGAACCTTGGTATGCATCCTTGCTATGCACACAATCTTTAAATAAAAAATAAATAAAAAATTAGTAATTAAAGCATTATCGATAGAGACAATCAAATTATATCGTTTGTTTTGCTAATACATAAATTCTTTGCCTATTTATGTAAATACACAATAAACGTTGTATATTCTAAAGATGAAATCGTACATCTAAAATCAATAAATTCTTAAATAAGAATATGCTAAAATCATAAATTTCTTTTATATATCAAATTTGAAGCCAACTGATTAAAGTAGTTAATTAATTAACACAACTTAAATTTTAATAAAAATATACATAATATAGTAAAAATAGTTATAGTAGTCAATCGTATTAGATTTTTAAACTTTAAGAAAATAACAAAATTAATATCTTATAAAATATAAATATAAATAAAAGCGGTAATTAAAATAAAGTAAAGCCACATATATGTTAAATATACCAATATAATTGATAAATATAATTTATACAGCATTCATTTTAACTTCACTTAAAAAACTACAAAATAAATTATGCACTTTTTGATGGCTTGATAGAGTTCTTATAGATTATTTATATATATTTTAAATAATTTTAATATTATTTAATAATTTATTATTTATATTTAAATGAAACTATCTTAATTAAAACATCTTAAACTATAAATTGACTAATTGAAATTCATTTATCATTTTTTTTTATTATTTTTCTTATATATACTTTATAGCAATCTGAACTCCTAGAGCTGTTTTCCAATTGATAAACCTGCAATGAGAGATAAACTCATTTCAATAATAATACAAATATTTAGAGTTTATATTTGAAATTTGCATCTTTTGCATATGGAGTATTTCTTTATTTTACTTTTTACATCAGAGTATATATTTTATATTGAATCTCGCAGCGATCCCTGCACCGTAGTAATTCATTTTCCATAGCACACATTTGGGGCAATCGTGCCTACTTCGGCTCTCACTTTCCTTTAACTATTGCAATATGCATTTACCTATTAGCTGCTCTTTAGATATACTCCAGCAGCACAGAGGTTAAAAGAAAAGCATTTCGGTGTGCAGTTGAGCCCCAAAAAGTGCCAAGTGTAGGCAGTGGATGAGGAGGGGAGGCGAGGGCAGGGCAGGGCAGTGCGCGCTATGTAGCCCCATTAGTCGTTGCTGATTCTGGCGCACATTATTTCTGGCACGGCACGTGTTTGAACCACAAACAGATGAATTTCTGCAGTGGAGAAGCGACGACGACGACGACGACGACGACGAATTATGAGCCACTCAGCGCACTTGCGCGTACCAAAGGGTGAGGGGTTGGGGGGTGGGCGGCAGAGCTGAGAGAACGCCTGGTAGGGTCCTAGGCCCGGAGGCTGGCTCGCTGGCTCGCCGGTTCGCTCACTCGCAACTGCAATTCGTCCTGGGGGTCTTTTTTGTGTTAATAATAAATAAACGTGGCTCGGGCAGGTGGGCAGGTGGGCAGGTGGGCTGGCAGGCAACAGAGCTCTGAGCACACCTTTGTGCTTGTGTTTTGGACACCGGAGCGCATTTTAATGGACGAATGCAACGCCAACCCGGCTCGACCCGACCCGAACCCAACCCCAGCCCACCGACCAGCGCACCTTGCACCACTTGCAGTTGCATATATGAGTGTGTGTGTGTGTGTGTATGTGTGTGTCATACACCATGCTCCAGGAGCAGAGTCGTGCCCGTGCTGCTACGCTTGAAATACGGCGTTTGCTCGTCCATCTTTTGATTTAGCACCGACATAAAAATGATTTATCAGTGACATTAAAATAATGCACACTGCGGCGCATTTTATGTGCGAATGGATTTTCGCGCCTTTTTGTTTTCGTCCCTGCCAGATTCCGCCTCATTTCCCCCCTCATTCTATCTACCGACTCTCTCTTTCTCTCCTTCTCTCTCTCTCTCTCTCTATGTCCCTCTCTCATTTGCTGTTGCATTTGCGCCTAGTCCGAGCTGCTGCCACCCAGAGCCAAGCCTCCTCTATCCGCAAACAGCTGTCCGTCCTTTCTTTGGTCCGTCAGTCTTTGTATGCTGCCGTCAGCCAAATGTTTTACGGCCGAGGTGTTTGTGACTGCCACACTCGCTGCATGCGGTCATATGTGTGTATGGGTGTGTGTGTGCGTGTGTGTGTGTGTGCGCCGTTGAGCTCTGCACCTATCCGAACCTAGCCGGAGATTCATAAATGTAAACTTTTATGCGATTATCGCGCTCTCTTTCTTGCTGCAGAGCTCGGCACATTTTACAGTGCGAATTACACTGAGAATAATTAGTCTAAGTTCTAAGTGATGAAATAGATAAAAAGTTCAGTATTCTATTACTAAATTGTTTATTAATTTAATTGTTAAGTTGACAATGAAAATGGCTATCGAAATTGTCAATCTATTATTTTCAAAGAATTGAAATATTTTAATATTTAAATTAATTTTAATATGAAAATTAAAAATTATAAAAAAAATGTTAAGCATGTTAAATTTTTACAAATTATTATATTATATATTATAAACGTTGTATTAAAATTTTAATAAAAATTTGATTTAAGGAAGTCAAACTATTTCTATATTGATTAATTAAATAATAAAATTATTTCATAAAACTATGTACATATATTATACAAAGTATTCAAATATCAGTTTTATAATTTATTTATATATATTTTTGCTCAAATTTTGTTTATTTTTATTTGTATATAAATATAAATGAATCAAATTATTTTGAAAATTATTTAGTGCAGCAAATATAATTATAAATGTATATAAATATGAATGAATTAAACAACAAATATTAATTAATTATTTTTATATAAAATTTAATTTTAAATTCTGGTCTAATACAAAATTTTTTAATTATTTTATTTTATGGTATGTACATTTATCTAAAATAATATAATATCTATCTATAATTATCTAATAATATATAATATACTAAATTAAATATTTTGTAATTTATTCCATAAATCTTCTCTCAGTGTAGTGGGGCGCTATGTATTTGAAATGTGCCATAATTTGCACCCAGATGTGTGACAGAGCAGCCGGCGGGCCAGCGGGCTGGCAATCAAGCGAGAAATGCAGCTCGGCAGCCACGGTGTCCCACTGGGGGACAACATATGCCCTGGCGAGGCACGGCAACTCATTAGAGCGGGCGTTGCAAGAGAAAGAGACAGAGAGAGAGACGCAGAGACAGAGAGAGAGACGCAGAGACAGAGAGAGAGAGAGCAACTCAGCAGCAGATATGAGACAGATACGAGGGACATGGACATGTGCATGCACATCTGCAGACGCCGCTGATTGCCCTGGCCATGGACGCAGCTTGGCCCGTAGTTGGCAGCGTCAGCATAATTTCCTGATGCTAAATGCCAAACGCAGAGCGAGGAGCAGCCAGAAGGCGAGCACTTAAGCTCATCCGCTGCTGCTGCCGCTGCTGCTGCTGCTATTCGACGACTGTCCACTGACCGACTGCCAGCGCACGAGCTCGAATGGGAAACGGTGTCCGGGCGCAGAACTGGAACAGGCACTGGGATTGGTTGGAGGAGTGATGGCCAGCCTTAGTTGCTCTTGTTGCTGGTGCTATTGTAGTTGTTGTTGTTGTTGTTGTTGCGGCTCTGTGTCATTGTCTCGCGCTGTGAGGCTAGCACTAAGACCATAACCGACCATAACCATAACCAGAACTACGACCAACGGCAGTACCCATGCCCGGACCCAGACTCCGACCCGGACCCGAGCCCACACCCGCCCCAGCCAGGCCCGGAGCCGGGCAATTTAGAGTGGCGCACACACACACCTGTTTTTGGGGTAATTTATCTCGAAGAATTATTATTTCAAATATTTTGGGGCTGTGGGCTGCCCCGCCCCTGTGCAGCCCCCCAGGACGACGCAACGAAATAAAAGGATTTTAAAATGGTCATTTGATATGAATTATGCGCGCTGCTGCAATTACACACAGCCCAGCCTCCTATGCCCCCACCCCCTTCCACCTCTCCCCCCGCCCCTTTGGCTGGCCCAGTTGATGCTTTTGTCTGACTGTGATGCGGTTGTCTGAAGCGCTTAGATGGGTCGAGCTGGCAGCTGGAACTCGAACTCGAACTGTAACTGTAACTGTAGCTGAAGCTGTAGCTGGAATTGGTCATTTCGCTTGTTTATGGGCGTGGCCTGTTGGTTATCCCGGCACTCGCGCTTGGACTTCATTGTTAAATAATTAAATCAGCTGCGAGACTAATATATTTCTCTTAATTGCAAGCCAAGTCATGTGTGCGCATGAGAAATGTCCCGGCCACTCGCTCCACTTCTGATTTATGCCAGGACGGGGCCGGGGCCGGGGCCGGGGCTGGGGCCGCGGCCGATAGACGACAATAGTCGACGTCATGCATATGCAGGCGTTATAAATGGATCCCGGCACAAATCCACAAATAGCAGCTGCTAATGGAACTGCATTATGATATATTGAATGGAGATGGACAGAAAACCTTTTACTGCCGCAACTCTCTGCTAGCTCAATATTTTCATATTTATTTTCTCCGAATTTTACTAAATCTGAGTTTCGTTTATAGTAAAGTGGATGTCGTTGAATTGGCAAAGCTAAGTATGAGCTTTCTCTATGTAATATGACTTAATTTTGATTTCTGTTCAATTCCATTTGTGATTATATATAATGAATATATTATTAGATTGAATTTACAATTAAATTTGTTTAAAATTTTTATAAATATAATATATAATAAGTAAAGAATTATATGTATTTTTCTATTATTTATTTATTAGACTTTTGAGTTAATATAAAATAACTTTAAATTCAGCATTGGCTATTGTGGCCCTTTGGCTTGTTTATATGCATATAATGTATAGACATACATATGTACATATAGAATGCATACATACGTATAACAACATAAAGAGGTCGAGCGCAATTAAGCTGTAAGTCTAAGCAAAGAGATTGCGTTCATTCGCACACTTTCGCTCTCTCCTTTCAGATGTTCATTCATTCTCTCAGTGCTTCGGCTTGATCAAGCTAAGGTCGTACAGTAGCCGAATTGTTATACACACATACATAAGCAGAATCGGTGTAAAGAAGGTGCGCTCATTTGCTCACTCTTTCTCTCTCCTCATTCGTTCGCTCAACAGTTCGGCTTGATCTAACGAAGCCGACGCTCAGTGCTCGAAGCTTGTTGTTGTGAGTACTGTTGCATTTGCATCGACTGCTCTGCAGCAGGCATATTTATACATATAGCGGTTGTAAGCGAAAAAGATCAGCAGTGCTCTTCGAATCACAGAGCTGTTCGTCTGCAGAGCATTTTTGCTGCCTAGAAATGAAAGGCAGTTAATTATTATTTGGCATGCCCTTATCTACCAATCAAATGTTTTATCTACTCAATCACAATCAAATTTTGTTTGTGATTTCAGCTCTTGGAAACCTTCTCAATCAGTTGACTGAAGAAATGCAGAAGGGCGTGCTCGTAGAGAATACTTTGCCCTGGCAAGACCGACATAAAATAATCAATGGAAAATCAACAAAAACGTTAAAAATAATTGCAGCGAAACGAACAAAAAATAGAAGAGAATGAGGGCCGAGGCGCTGGCATACAAATTGAAAAAGAAATGTAAAAATAATCGGCAATAAATTTAGCAAAAGTGTCGAAACGGTTCATACACACACACACATGTATACACGGAAATTTGGCCACGCCGAGAACTCATAGTTCAATGTCCTGTGCAGGCGACGACAGAGACACAGGGAGGAAGAGAGGGTATGGGAGGGTGAGTGCACGGCTCGCAGTAGCAACCGCATTTATAATAAATTGAATTGCAATAACTCAACTTCAATCAAAAATCATAATTCATGGATTTCGACAGTTCGAAGCGCTGCCGAACCCGTTTTTGGCCAGACTCAAACTGGAGGTGGAGCTGCAGGCGGCCCGCTTGTATGCTTCGCCGTGCAAGGTCCTTCTCATCTATGCCCCTTCCCTTGTGCTTGTGGCTTCTCTCTTCTCCGCTTCCTTTTCTTTTTATTATTTTGTGCATTGCATTGGCCGTTGCTGGGGCGACGCAGCCGAAAATTATAAATCTGCGCTTTGACATGAAGATGCAAGTGAAAGGGGCGGGCTGGGGGTACGGCTAGAGCGAGGGGGGGGGTGTAACAGGTTCGCTCGGTCTGCTACTGAAGACATGAATTTATAGACGAAGACATAAATACAAACGGAGCCATCGAAGTCGAAACGAACGACCGGCCAAAGACACCAGAAACACTGAAAAGTGCGAGAGCGAGCGCGAGCGCGAGCGACCAGAGCCCAAGGAGGCGGAACACGCTCAATGCCCATAAATATCCTTGCGCTTGTAGTTGCAACTGTTCCGGCCAAAGGCGCCAGGGCTGCGGAGGGGCGGCGGGTGGGTGGGGCAGGCATTTTAGGTGAAAATAATCACCGCTTCACATGAAATCATTTTGCGCCACAAAATGCCAAAGAAAATGCAAGCAACGCCCAACGAAGAAGGGGCGAAAGAGCGAGGCGAAGTGCCGGCAGGATACGCAAGGATCTGCCTGGCAGAGCAGCCAGAGTCATCGGCGAACGATATAAATTCAAACTTCTCGCCCTATCCAGCACAAACAAATCAAAAGTGACAATTTTTGGAATCGTTTAAATGATTTCTCACTTTGATTTCTTGCCCAACTCAAACGGAGAACAAAACGACTTTTTAATGATGGTTAAAACTGTACTTGGATTCTATACAGAGAGAGTTGAGGATATCGCTTGAGCATATTCTGAATTGGTGTAGGCGAATGGGGGAATTTAGGCTATCGGCAAAGCCAATCTCTTATTTATAACTAGTTTGCTTTGGCAGTAGCTCAAGAATTAGACTGAAGTTTATGTTAGAGATAGAGATAGAGATTCGGGTAACAAGAGAAGTGAGGAAGGAGCTCTAGCTGGCTTTGATAGTACTCTGCAGCATTTGTGGCTTACATGGTAGTCTCTTCAGGTCTCATATTGATGGGATCCTTTCTAGTTCTACCGTTAGTTTTATAGAGAGAGAAAGGAACTAGTCACGGAATAATTGAAATTCATAAAAGAGCCAATTCTGAGCAAAAATTGTTTATGTTCTCTCAGAAATTATATTCTTGTAGAAGACACGTATATTAAGAATAAGTAAATATATAATTATTTTCTTATACGATGGACTTCATTGAATACAAAAGGGTTTGGCATGTGAAATTAAATTTATTTAAAGGACCATATATTTAGTTTTTTGTTAACTTTTTATTAAATTACAGAACGTGTGAATGTTATCAAAAATCAATTCGCTTTAGCCCGATCTCCCCATTTTCTGCCTGAAGACTTACGTTAAGAAAGAAAATTTAATGAAATGAAATGAAGTAAATACTTTTGTCAATATCATTTAATTTTATTATATATGAACAATCCCAAACAATTTTTTACTTTATTTATATTGTAAATAATATACCTATGTGTAGTATATAATGTATTTTGTACAATATTCCTTTAGCACTTATTTAAATCCACCTTTTTAGTTCATTATATATTATCATTCACATGCCTCTACTGGTTTATATCATTCAAAAAGCGGTGAACAATGGCTGCATTATAATATTAAGCACAATTCTTTAGCAAAGAGAAGACTCACAAAACACGGAAAGAAGGGCACATAATTTTTTCGAGTTTCCGTTGCTTTATTGAACGAAAAATAAAAAAGAAATAGGTAAATAAAGCGCAAGAAGAAGAGCAACAAATGGAGTTTAATTTTGACCAAATCCACATCGAAACTTGAACACACTTTTTAAAAAATATATTTTTATAATAATTTAATTAAATAAAAAATATTATAAAAAATTTAACTATTATTATTTTATTTATCATTATATATTTTGTATTTCTCTTTGATACATATAACAGTTATTTACGCGCAGGACTCGAGTTTTTTATTTGTCTGCCGGGGCAGTTTTTCATATTGAGAATGGACTCGAATTTTTTACCAAAAAGTTTTTCACGATTTTATTCCACGCGTTTTTTTTTTATTGTTGCTTGGCAAATATTTTAATGTTTATTTATATGTAGATTTGGGCTGGGCAAAAAGGACTCGGCGAAAGGCTGGCGGATGTTCGACGCCGTTTGACCATAGCCAAAGGATCTGCACACACATTTTATTGTGCCTCGTTTTTGTTGCCGCTGCTGCCGGCTGCTGTCATAAAAAAGGACTCGCATTATGCTGAACAAAGTGCGCAAAACACCTTTGGCCGCATCCAAAGGGGATACTTCACAAAGGTCGCGGAAGTAATTTACAATTTGAGCAACAAAACCAGAAAAAAGCAACAAAATACAAAAATCAGACAGCAAAGCAAATAAAGTAGTGGCAGGATCTGGGCAGAGAAGGAGAAATAGACTGAGAGGGGGAGGGGGAGGGGGAGACGAGCGACGGGTTGTGTCTGGTCGCGACGTAAATTGACAAGATTTATTTTCAATTAAAAACAAACGCGAGGCGAAGCATTATCCTTTTGGCATTGCCTGCGGCAGGAGGCGGCAGGAGGTGGGCACAGTCAAACATTTTATTGGCAGCATTTCATGTGTGTTTCTCAATTCGGCAATAAATCAAAAAGCGGCCGTCGCATTCTCGTTTTCGTTTTCGTTTTCACATTTCCACAAATTTTCACAATTTTCCAACACAAACTATTGTGGACAGCCGCGCGCTGCTGGCGTGCAAGGACAGCGCGCTGCCACCCCTAAGCCACAGCGCATGCCGCGCGTTGATGAATTACGAAGGACATGCAGTCACACACACTCGCACACACACGCACAGCGATTGGCTGCACGTCGACGTGCAATAATTTTATGTGTCCTAGCAAGAGGCAAAAGGAGAACGAGAGAGAAAAAAGCTGCTGCGGAGGACGCGTTGCAGCCGCCTCATTGTTGTCCTGGTTATTTATGACCCATTAAGGCAAGCGGCAATTGCACATGTGTTCTTCACACTCAGCCACCACCTCCCCCCTCCCACTGCAGGCGCCCCCACATCCCTGTCAAGGTGTTATGTGTGTCAGGTCGGCCGAAGACGACCTCGACGAATGTTGGCCTGGAACTGAACTGAGCTGAGGTGCGCTGCCGGCGCCGACTACGGCCTGTGGAGACACAAATGTTAATAATTGCATGGCAGCATCCTTGATGTCCTCTTTGTCTAATAATCATAAGGCATAATTCATTTGGTATCGTGTTTGCCGTTGAATTTATGACACTTCTTCTTTCATTTGCCGTTTGCCATTTGCCATTTGCGCAGGCAAAAACAATTATCCTTTGCCGTTAACCCACGCCAATGGGCGCACGCTTAATTGCATGGCCAAAAGGATTCCGAATGGAGACATTAGAAAAATCTGTCGCCTGCCGCCAACAGGACACACGTCGCTGAAGCTGAAAGTCGTTAAAATACGAGAATAGCTCGCATGTTGTCTCCAAAGGAGACGGCAGCAGGAGGAGGAGGCGGTCTCTGTGTCCGTGAAACATGTGCTCCACCAGTTTATTGAATCCGACTCTGGCCTTGTGCAGCACTTCCACTTCCAATTCCAATTCCTGTTCTACTAAAGGCAATTCGTTTGGCAACAACTTGCTCGAATGTCCAATAATTCTATGTGAATAAGAAGGCGAAGTATTGCAGCCGCGGAACATGTTTTCACTCATCAAATTGTCGTTATTATTTTATAGAGACTGCAGCCCATAAGCCAGTTAGCCAGAAGTGTCCTTTGAACTGCAGCCATTGGCATGGCTGGCTCATCAAAAGCAAATTTCTAATAAGGTTCATCAAATTCTATTCTCTACAAGTTCTAATCTCTTCCTTATACATATATATATACAGTTTCTGCACTTTTTCTCCCTCCTCAAATGTACATAAATCTCAGCGCTTGAGCTAATAATCAAATGCATAAACTAATGTCCCTCAGCATGGCCCAAGAGCATTGCATGTTGATGTCCTGGACAATGCTGGAGGACGCCGGCTGACGGAGCGCTGCAGCTGCAGGACCTCAAAATCATTGCAAAGTGGCAAAATAAATAAGAATGTAAATAAATTTGAGCGTGCGCTGCGCAGAGCTGCTTGGGCTGTCACTGTGCAAGGATGGCAGACGAGACAGGACATAAGCCATTGCTTCAGCCTGCATTACGCAGACTGCAGCAGCCGGAGGAGACACAAATTTATGCGACATCAAGTGGAAGCGAATCCACTGCCATCCACTGTCCCATTTGCCCCGCACTCCCCTGCCCCACCTTTTAGCCCCGTCAAGTGGCAAGGGAAAGTTGCCACAAAAGAACAGAGAAAAACTTGGTGCAGCAGCTATCTCAAGGCGCGTCTCAGAGCTCACAGCTAAACCAGACGTTGCTCGGGATATATGTATGTATGTATATGTATTTGACAAGAGTCACAAGTATAAGATAATCGAGAGCCTGATGAAGATAAACAGATTTATCTGCGACCTGCTGAATATGCAGCCAGCCAAGACAATACTGCCCAACTGCCCAAATTGTTGGGCTGATTGATAACTGAACTTGGACTCTTCCATAAGCCGAGCGATGATTATGTTTAAATTCTTATAAGGCCTCAGAGGAAGGTGGACTTGGCTTTTCCTCGTAGAAGACAATTGATTAAATTTTGTATAATTGTTATATGAATTGTAATATAAAGGAATAAATCAGACATTTATATGCAATACTACACATGCGAGTTCGGTTGAAAAACTAGCTCCACTCATCTTATGGACTAACGCTTACAGATAGCAACTATAAATCGTCTTAAGACACACATATATTAAGCTAAAAATTTGCATCAAATAAAGACTTATGAAGTTGCTCTAATATTGCTCTCTATAAGGGAACATAGTGGCTAAAAACTAAACACAAATAGGGCATTCATCCAATAAAGATGTTTCCAGAAGTTCAACTAAACCTTTTCGATCCATGAGTCTCTCTATCAACAATGGAACGAAATGCCACTTCAAATAATCTTAATTGAATTGAATTGTAATTTGCTAAGCATATATTGAATTATTGGCGGACATAACCTCAATGTTAATCGATTATCGATAAGCATATTTAGCTACTAAACTGTCAAATTTTCTTAGTTTCCAGTTCACATAACATAGACAAAATACTTTACATATATGTATACTGGAAAAAGTCAAAGAGTTTCCATAAAAATATTCCTGATTGACGTAATTTTCGCGGAGCTATCGATTTGTAATCGATTGCTCGTGAGCATCGCATAAAAATCAGGAAAGCTATGCTTTTTAGTTAGTCACTCCAGTTCGGTTTTTAATAGCACCCATTTTACATACTTTTAAATAATATAAATTTTTTAAATTTTTAAATCTACAAAATGTTGGTCGATTGTGTGCGCCAAATATCATTTTGTCCCATTCTACAGACTAGATACTTCGCCATTGTGATCGCGTGCATTCTTCATTTGGGGCTCCGCACCACAATCTTTATACACCAGTCGAAGGAGAACAATACGGAGACACCAACTGTGGCAACCTATATAATTTACCTCTCAATGATGGATCTCATATACTCGGATGATCTACTCCCGTGCAAATTGAGAAATTTGCCCATCGTGATCAGATTCTTCCTGGAGCTTGTGATAACTGTGTGGCTGGGCGAAGTAGTTCTCATTTTCTTCTGGTCGAACGTGGAGAAGATCTGCCTCAGTTTGCTCATTAAATACATGGATACAGATAGCGAAACCCGAGAAAAAATCCATTATTGGACGCTTATGGTGCTAAGTATGCTCCTCTCCTTTCTTGTGGGCATCGAGACCGAACGCATGGAGAAGATATCTAGTCTCTTTGAAATGGCCCAGGAGATCAGAGTCGAGAGGGAGATGCAGGCTTGGGCTGACAAGCACCGCAACATTTTCTACATGGAGTCCTAAGCGCCGACTGGTCAACTCAGCCCCAGTCGAACTCTCCACGAACTTGCCTTGACTAACCACTACAAATGTATTTTATTTAAAACGATTAGAGATTGTAGCTTCATTTTATTTCACACTGTACTTGACTATTTGTTCCCATCAAAATTGGGTTGAAGACTTATTAAACTGTCTGCTCAGAGAGCCGATCCTAACTCCTGACTTCTATCTACCTCTCGTGCATTGCATATGCAAACAGTTTTATGAGTTTACTTCTCATTATCTAGGTGCTTCGTTTCCAGCATTGTTAGCGCTCTCTGCTGTATGGGGTCTGCTGTCTGCTGCTGCGCTAAGGGTTTAATACGGACTCGAAACTGAAAAATGCATAAATACCATTTTAATTAGAAAATTAGCTGGAAATATGCAGCTCACGTTAATCGCGGCGCTGGCTCCATTGCGAAACACGAAACTCGACTCGAGGTTGGGGTCGAGGGCGTGGCCGGGGAAGGGACTGGAAATGGGAATGGGAATGGGAATGGGGCAACAAAGCTCATGCAATATCCAAGAGATGCGACAACAACTGAAAGCCAACTGACTGCTGCATCCTTTCCATTCGCTGCCGCAGTCACTGCCTCTGCCTCTGCCGCTGCCTCAGCCTCCTGCCTCCGTCTCCTGCTCTGGCCTCATTCTCATCCTGACAAACGAAAATCATTGCGACACTCGGCTACGGCTCTGGCTCGAGCTCTGGGGAGTTCGACTCTGCTGTTTGTTGCGACAAATGCCGTTATAATTATTTATACCGTAAGCACATTTTATGGTGTCGCAATTTTAAAATGCAATTAGACGCGCACTCCATGAAAGAGCCAAACACACTAGCTCCCAAAAACAGCTCCAAATTTAAGCAGCAGTCGAGAGTGTGGCGCCGCACTGAAATACCCTGTATTAAAAGACTTCAAGACGATAGAGAGATAATAGAATATAATAATAATAAAAGTTTAATATATTAAAAATATAAATATACATTATATATTATAATTTATAATTTATTTATAAATTGTATAATAAATATAATAAACATATACTTATTTTACAATAAAAATTTTGTTTACAATTTGCATTTATTTTTACAATGTTTCAAACATTTTTTTTTTTTTATTTATAAAATGTATAAAAAATATAATAAACATATTATTATTATACTTATTTTACAATAAAAATTTTGTTTACAATTTGCATTTATTTTTACAATGTTTCAAACATTTTTTTTTTTTATTTATAAATTGTATAAAGAATATAATAGACATATTAAACACTTATTTTATAATAAAAATGTTGTATACAATTTGCATTTATTTTCACAATATTTCAAACATTTATTTATTTATTTTCATATGTACTTTTGGTACAACATATTAGTTTTATCAGTTTAGCACACACCATACGACATTTACAGGGTATTAAAAGGCATTGAAATAACATACAAATAGGACAAAGCGCGTTACGAGCGCAGACAACTGTAATTCTTAATGGGGTTTTGTCATTTCAGCTTCGTGCCCAAAAATTGTATGCAAGCATCAGAGCGCTGGCTCCACACGCCCCCAGCTGCTGCCTGCCACTCCTTCTACTCTTACGCCTTCTCCAAATCCAGCTCACCTGGCTTATTAGTTTTTTTTCGACTCTGTTTTCGGGGAATTGTTGAACAGCCGCGCGCCTTGCGCTATGCAATATGAATTTTTTCGACTCAGGCGTAACGAATCGAACGCAAAAACTACAAATCGAAATGGAAATAGAAAAATCGAACAGCTGCTGTCATATTTTCATATTACAAAACACACACACACACACACACTCTCACATATTTGGCAATTTTCTTATTTAGCTAAGCGAGTGCACATATTTATCTAACCAGATTTGATTCTCAGGCAAAATGAAAAGTTTTTTGGCAAATCAATTTGCATAAAACTCGGCTCACACATGTTGAAATTGCATAAAGCGAAATATGCGGCAACTGCTAGAGGTAACTTTAGCTTTTTATTACGAATATGTTTAGGCCCAAAGCTTATGAACTTTTAGAATTATATTAGACGGGAGAGTAGCTGAAGACCAAATGAATTTTCAATTTTCTAGAGTCTTCAAAGTGTCATAAATTGGAGACAAAATCCGTCAAGAAGCTAGTCATTTAGCTGAGTATCATGGCTAGTTGACTAGCTAGCACATCCTCAAGACCTACTGAACCTGATTGGGATTTTTTCATTATCCTATTTATGTGCAACAGGAGCACCTACAAACTGTGTCAATTAATGTCAAGAATAAAATGTATAAAATATAGTAAGACACTGTAAACATTTATTAAAATATAATATTTAAAAAATATATATTTCTTAGTATAAAATATAAATTTCTTAAAATATTTTAATTAGCTTAAAAAAATGTTAATTAATTAGTTTTTACTTGAAATACAGTTACAAATCCAGCACTCACAGCCCAACTACAAAATCCACTCCCACTTCATTTCACATCTTAACATGCCCTAAAAAAAGAAATCATAAGAAAAAGGATACTCATTTTTTTACAGCATAAAATTCCATTGGACTATCGCATTATCGGCTGCGGTCGTAAACTATTTGCAGCAATTATCTCGGAAAAGTTCAGTCGATGCCTTTGAGGAAATATGCGGCGAATTAATACGAGTTTATGGAGCCAAGGAGTCGCGCAGCCAAAGGGCAGGAGCAGCAGGGGAGCAGCAGGGGAGCTGCTCAGCAAGTTGGCCCAAGCCAACCCTTTGGCCGTGTTGCCGTGTGCCCATTTGGCCCTTGCCGAATGAGTTCGCTAAGCGCAAGTTTCGCTTAATTTATAACGAGGATTACAATAAACAAACTAATCTACGGCAATAAACACTAAAAATCCCCCAAAGTGCTGGCCATTCGAGGAGCTCTGGAATCGAGCATTGTCACCATTCGCCACTCCGGCATATGGCGCGGCCCGTCTCCTTTTTATAAGTTAAATCGCAGCAATCCTTTCGGCTTTTAAATATGCCATTTCCGCCGTGAGATTATTTTTCGATATCGCCAACGTATGATTCGATATGTTTACGAGTGCCCAGTGCCCAATCTGCACAGTGCGGCGTTCCCCCACCGTTCCTGCACCGGCAGATAGGCATCGCGGCTCAGCGAGCTCAAGTCAGCCGGCTGAGGTAGTTGCCCAAGTGCGTGCCTCATCCGGTCGATCCTTTTTTTTTTCTATTAACAATAAATTTGTGCGATTTTTATTTGACCATCAGTGACTTGGGCTTCCAGACTTGAGGCTTAACTGCGTGGTAAACATTAACAATCAACTTTTTATGAGGGGCACCCTGACAATCCTTATTCTGTTGGCAAAAATCTAATTTGAGTAGAGATGCTGAAAGGAAATTGACAGTTGAAGAAAGGTAACTAAAGACACTAAATAATAAGACTATTAATTTTAATTATACAAGAAACTTATAATAATATTATTTAGAGTTAATTTCAGAGTAGCTAACGTAAATATATTTTAATATAAATATTTTAATACAAATAAATAATATTTAATAAATAAATCAAATCAAATTATATAAATCAGTTTCGGTAAATATTTGAATATATTTGGGTCAAATAGTAGTAGTAGA
>NW_022045927.1:244004-258366 GCF_001654015.2 Drosophila navojoa
ACGAAGTTCGAATGCTCGCAGCAGTAGAGAGAGCTTCCATTGGTCGACTGCAACGATCTCTACCTGGCGCCGAGCTCAACAGTTGAGAGAGCTGGACTTTGAGTGAAGGTCGCCCTATATAAAGGGCTGCTGCTGTAGCATTTCTTCAGTCGCCCAGACCCGGTGGGGGTCAATCGTGCATTTCAGTAAAGTGAAAGGTGTACGTGTGTGTGCGTGAGATCGTTCAGCATAAAAAACCTGAAAAAAAGACATGCAGGTAATGCTGGGCAGAATATTAGCAGGAAATACTAGGAGGAAATATTAGGAGGTAATACTTGGAGGAAATACTCAAAGGAAATACTAAAAGGAAATACTAAAAGGAAATACTAAGAGGAAATACTAAGAGGAAATACTAAGAAATAATACTAGGAGAAAATACTAGGAGAAAATAGTAGGAGAAAATACTAGGAGGAAATACAAGGAGGAAATACTAGGAGGAAATACTAGGAGGAAATACAAAGAGGAAATACTAAGAGGAAATACTAAGAGGAAATACTAAGAAGAAATACTAAGAAGAAATACTAAGAAGAAATACTAAGAGGAAATACTAAGAGGAAATACTAAGAAGAAATATTTAGAGGAAATACATAGAGCATAGACTTGCAAATACTTAGAAGAAATACGTAGACGAAACACTAAGAAAAAATACTTACTCTTGCTAATTAATTTATACAACACAATTAAATATTTTGAAGTCATAGCTTAGAATTTTGATTCGAGTTCTAATGCACATCAACTACCTCCTGAAATGAAACACATTAAAAATAAATGCATTTAAGTTTCTTTCTAATTGATTGTACTCTATAAAATCTCCTTTCCCTTTCCCTGCTCTCGCCTCTGAATGGCATCAATTGCTCAATTGATGGTCTGTGGCTATAAATCTATAAATCTAGAGTAAAGTACTTGATGCTGCACGAATTTTGCGCTTATCGAATGCAAATAAATTCGCGAATGTAATTAACTCATTTGCTGGCCGCCATTTTGTCTCGCCGCGGTAACAGAAATTGGCGACAATTATTCAGTTAGCAAAGTGAATGCGAGAGAATTAAATAAATGTTGAGTGTATTCCATTTATCTATCTAGTTTACTATATATACATACATGCATATATGTATGTGACTGCATCGCTGCGACAATCAAATGTTTTAAATGAATGTTTTGCTGCACTCATCCATTTATTCACGCGCCATAAACTGACGACGAATTTATAACCAAAGGACATTCAGTCGAAGCTGCTACAATAAAAATAAAATAGAATTAATGGGCCAGAGGTACACATACATATGTATATGCACACCTATTCACTATCCATTGGCCAACTCCGATTGTGCTTAGAGCGCTGCACCGCTGTGGTTACAGTGGTGCCCGAATTAAATATATATCTATAACTATAGCTCTCTGCGTGTTTTTGCGCATTCCAATTGCAAAATTTTGGATGCCGCGCGGTCGAAATAATTTTAGCCATTTGCAGTTGCCAGATTTGAGCTGGGTGTGAGGGGGGCTGGGGGGTCGATGGGTATGCTGCACAGCTGCGGCTGCATTACCATTGTTATTTACGCGACAATTGCAATAAACATTAGTTCAGGCAATCCCTATACCACCCATCTCTCTATCTCTCTCTCTCTCACTCTTTGCCTGTCTAGTGCAACGTCCTGTCGCTGGCACATTAAATTAATTACTCATGTTATTATTCTGGCTAAAATGAAGTACGCAACAATTTATAATCGCGGCCAAAACAAGATTAGAAGTACCTGCGGTATGCCTACCCCTACTCTCACTCCCTCTCCCTCCCTCTCATTCGCTCTGCCATGAAATGTGGTTACAATTCGCATTGCTGCAGTCATTTTGCTTTATTAGTCAAAATGCGCCAAATCAGAATTCCACATTATTTGGATTCGCATTCGGAGCACTCTGCTCCTCTGTTCGCAATTAACGTAAATTTATGATCAACCAATTTCAAAATAACTCAACATTTTCATTGTCCATAACACAAAATGGCAATTACTGCCAGGCATTCCCCAACATAGGGCCAACTACCATTTGGATTTGTTTTTTTTTTTTACCCAACTGAAATGATAATCTCTGAGGTTTATCTATGGAACCGTTGAGTGCAGTAAATGGAATCGGATTAGCTAGTGCGAAACTAACTTCAATTTCTTTAACTTCTATAGTGAAATAAAATGAAATATATCTAATGTCGACTCATTTATCAAGTATTACAATGATACTTGCTCTCCAACTCTTCAACTCTAAAATACTTTTTTGATCCATCAACATTTCTATGATAATCAAAAATCATATATCATAATTTCATCTATTCTTTCACCTATTCACAACTCACTTGCCCAGCTCCATTTACAGCTGTTTCGTATGTATTCCAATGTGAGCAGACAATTAGAGGCCTTATAAACACCATTGGTATTCACAATCTAATCTCACATATCATTGCCGTAGCGTGAATGCACTCAAACAGTAGCTTTAATTAGGCAGCAACATTTGTGCATTTGCAGTTGTGGAAGCAACAGGCGGCTGCTGCAGCACAATCGCCTCGTAATGCATCCGTCCAGCTGCAGTTGGCGCTGAGCTCGCCTCCTGCTCCTCCTGCTGCTCCTTAGGATACGAATGCCGGATGCTGCCCTTAACTCTCTCTCTATCTCTATCTCTCTCTTTGTCTATCTCTCTCTCCCTCTCTGTGTGTGTGTTTTGTCCTAATACATGATTATGTGCATAGGCACAGGCCAAGGCGTCCTGCAGCCAACGAGCTGTGGCAAGTCCTGGGATTGGGCAGCGAGGCAGCGAGGCAACGAGGCGCATCTCCATATATTTGCATTGAAAATTTGCACATGTTCAAATCGAGATTTACGATGGCGAGTGACATCATTAATCAAGCGTCTGATTGGTGATCCTGTTCCTGTTAATTAATACAATAATGGATTGCATGCAGTCTCTCTCTCTCTCTCTCCCTCCCTCCCTCTCTCTGTGCCTCTCTACAAGTCCTGGCCAAAGACGACGACAAGCGAAACCTGGCCTAGGCCTGGCCAGCTGAATTTACGAGCGCCAAGAAGTGCGTTTAGGCGCTGGCTGGGCACTCAAAAAACTACAAGAAAAAGTGCGTACGTCCTGGCGCATCCTGCCGGCTAACATTGATTTAAAATTTACTACACTGAAGGCAAAGGTTGGCCAAACAGCGCCATATGTTGCATTGATTTATCCATTGGAGCTGGGAGCTGGGAGCACATGGCCTAAATGGAAATGTTGCAGCTGCTGCTGCTGCAACAAAGCTGGACACCAAATAAATTTACCGCTTGCTGTGGCTTCGCCAATGGCATCTCTGACTAACACACACACACACACAAATTTCAATTAACAATTTCACCCTTAATTTGGCCAGATAGAAAAAAAACTCACAAAGACGACGACAAGAATGTGGCCAAAACTGAACCGAGCTGGCAAACTAAATTACAATTTGAAGTCCCCAGTCAGAGCCAGCCCACCTGACCTCCACCTCGCCAATTTCGGGCCGGGGCTCGAGCATCAATTATGATTATCGTCACGTTTTATGAGACGTTTGCCCAACTTTATGACTGGGCGCGTGCTGCCCCACCCTCAGAGCCACCCCCGCCACAGTATGCACTCTTATAATGAATATTGACAAAGCATATGCACAGTATATGTGTGTGTGTGTGTGTGGCCAACAGGTAAGCAGTTTTACCCTTCAGAACGTAGCATATGATTTTGTTTTCTCTGCTTGCTTTTTCTTTCATTCACTCATTTATTCATTAGAGAAATTAGCCAGAGCCCAGCTGCAGGCAGTTCATTAGGCCTCGAACTGCGTCGCTTTTAGCCAGCAGAGTTCTTATATACAGCTAACTGATGTAGATTATATTATTGAAGATTGCATTAATAATAATATTGTATATATTAGAGTCGTTCCACTGAATTTCGCTAGCGATTTATATTTTTAGAAATGATCAGAAATAATAATAGAAAATAGAAAACAATTAACATTATTAATTTGATCAACGAGATCAGAGATCATAGATCAGAGGTTCGGAATCAGAGTTGAAATATAAGAAATAATAAATCAGAGATCAAAGAGATAAGATCCAAAATTAATGTTGAAATATAAGAAATTACAGAAACAGAGTTGAAATATCAGAAAGGCTAGATCAGATAAGATCAAAGATCAGAGATCAGAGTTTAAATATTAAAAACTATAAAGAAAAAATAAACTCTAATAAAAAAATTTAGCAAATATATTGATATTATCAATTTGATAAACAAATTTTGATTTGATTTGATTTTAAACATAAAACACAATTTTTATGTAAAATTTATTTTCTAATTCTAATCTTTGCCTTTGCATTTTGCTTGAAGCGCGAGCACAGTTGCTTTTAATTGTATACGCCAAAGGGGGTAAGGAAAAAAAGAATAATAATAAGCAGAAATTAAACCCGGTAATGGGAGAGAAGCCAGCGATGCCAGCAATGCCAGCGTAGACAGTGGAAGTCAAGGCGCAATTAAAAGTGGCAACAAACGAAATTTCAATTAGCGATACTTAGCGGCAGCTGCCATTACCTAAAAAAGCAACCCGAGTCGCAGTAAGAAAAAATATCTAATAACAGCTAAACGATATTAGAGAACGAATTAGCCAGGAAGAGAGAGACAGATAGAGAGAGAGATAGAGATAGAGATAGGAGAAACCGCAAGCAAAGGAGTTGCTGTCAAAGGCGACGCTTGAATTTCAGATTTTTGGCTTTTTCGGCTGTTACATTAGGCAAAAACAATTTCATTTGGCAAATTGTGTTGCAGCAACAGCACCATCAGGCAAATCTTTTTGTGCAACACGAGCTACGTAATTGGCTTCGAGGACGAAGCATTCAGCGCTAAGCACTCCCTATATGGCCGGGCTTACCATTTGCCAAATTGAAACTGCGAATATCGCAAATGGCTTGGTTAACCACTCCGAAACAACGCACTGATTGCAATTTACTCGCTTGCTATCAAAACTAACAAAAAAAAAACTAAAACTAAAACTATTTCCAGCTTAATTACCAACCAAACAACAGCAGCACAATCAGCTCTGAAGCGTTTAGCCACTAATTGGGCAAATTTGATTATTAAGTCTGTAAGAATTGGAAATTAAAAACAAGCTGCTTTTCGTAAAGCCAATTCAGAGATTAGCTCTATCAGACTTGTAATATAATAGGAATAGAAAACTCATAATTGTGTAATATTATGTTAGAAATATGAAATATTAATGAGTTGAAATTTTAGCTACTGATATTATATAATTTTTAATTTCAATTAATACTTTATTTCTTATGGGCGTCTGAAGTTGAAAAAAAAAAAAAAAAAAACTAATATTAATGTTACTCTTATATTTATATTCGCTTTCATATTCCTTTCAATAATTCAATAGAAATATTTTCGTATATGTTTGTAATACGACTGATAGCAAAACATACAATGATCTTTATAGGATTCATTTTAGAGAGGGGGAGTAGAAAAATGAAAGAGATGCTGAGAGTTGGATAGAACTATAGTTGAAAAATATTTGTTTTTTTTTTTTATTCAAAAAATAATTTTTTTTTTTTTTTTTACCAAGTTATTTTTAAGATCCTGCACAGTACTAAAAGCGAAACATAATATTGGATATACCATATTATTTTCTAGCCTGATATCAAATTGTAATTAATTTTAATTTTCTTTCGTTCCCATTTTGTTTTTAAAACTAATAAACTTTTGGCAAACATCAAAACATTCCATGCCATTACACAAATCCAACGCATCCTTTATGACTGCAGTCGAGCAGGACGATAGAGCAAGCTTGGGTGCAGTGGATAAAGGGGCTTAAGGGCTGAGGGGTAGGGGTGGTTAGAGTGCCGACTATTTGGATGATTGTCGAGCATGTGAAACTTCTTGAAGATAATAATAATTTAGTGCTGTTGAAATGACTTTTGACCATCACACACAATTGATACGAGCGGCCAACAAAGTAGCAGCCAGCCAGATGGGGCAGGGGCAGGGGCAGGAGTAGTACCCACCGAGGCAGGTCGAGGCACACGTGTCCTGTTTAGCCATGTCTCCCACTCCTGGAATGCAGCAAGTGCGAGTGCATGCAAACAAAGTCGACTGGAGTCTAACTAGCTTGCGCAATCAAATGCGAAGGTGGGTGGACGGTAGCGCGGTAGTGCGGTACTGGGGTGGGGCCAGAGGATTGCTGGGACTGCGTAGAAAGTATGGCAGGCCATTTGTTCGCTGCTCCGCCGCATCTCAAAGAAATAAACAAAAGGGGCGCAGCGCCAAAATGCCGGAAAATCCACACATCCTTCGATGCAGGCACTTTGCATGCAATGCGGGAAACTTGCTCAACGATTTCGTTGTTGTCTGCGAAAACTGTGAAAATGAATTTGTAAAAATGCGCTCGTAATAATTTCTCGATTTTTGGTGGAAATTATTTGATTACACACACGTGTGGAACGCTGATGCAGCTGCCAGCCAAAGGACTCGATCTTCCACAGCACCACAGCTCCCCAGCTCAGCCCCCCCCTCCCCCCTGGCACTGCCTGTTGGCCATAAAATAAACTTCATCTTCAGTTCGTGCTGCTCGGCATTCGGCATTCGGCTCTGTACGGGAACTTGAAATGCGCATTCATTCGCAAAATTCCCAAAACAAATAAAGTAGTTTTCAACGAGGAGGGTGACAGGGGGGGAGGGGAGTGCTGGCAAACACTGCGCTGTGCAGAGTGAGAATAAAGGCAAAGAATCTCGATTATAGCCATGTGATTTGCGGTGCCGCAACAGCTAAGCGACATGATAAAGATCCTCCGAGAACTTTCAGCTGGCCCCAAATAGAGTAGGCAAAAGCGAAGACGAAGGTTTAAAGCGCCAGACTAGCGAATATCGAGAGTCTATGTGAATAATTATAGCCAGCAGGTAATTGAATATACAGGTGATTGAAAAAATTCATAAAACTGTGTTTTCTTAGATCAATCATCATTATTTAATACAAAATATTCTTTGTTAGGCATTCAAAATACATAAAAGACCCGAATCATCAATGTATATCAAACTTTATCAGTAATTGAATTATTTAATTACTTAAATACAAATTGTAATTACTTAAAAAAATTACTAATTAAATATATTATTTGTGTGTGCAATAACAGACGAAAATTCAGTTTTTCATTACTTTATATTTGTTTACGTAATTATGTAATTCATTGGAATTGTTACTTAATTACATAAATAATTGTGACACAAATTTTTTTTATTTTTTTTTTAACGTTTAATTATTACTAAGAATTAATTAGTTGAAAAATTAAAAAACTTCTGTATTAATAAGTAAAAGAGTTCTTATTTCATTGATTATTTGTAGCTTTAATATAATTAATATATAATTGTATACCAAACGTAATTACTTAACCAATTACCGCTAAAAATATTATAATTAATATAGTTAAAGTATGATCTACTTTCTTATATAATAAACATAAATTTCTAACGAAATACAATATAATAGCCTAAAAGTAAAACTGAAGAAAATATTTTTCCCTAAATTAATTACTACACAAAAAATCCTGCATTATTCCCCGTTAGTTATATAAAAAATGTAATTTCTCTGGTAATTTTAGCTAAAGGAACATTATTTATTAACTCAACGAGATGCGCTTGATATGGAGAAATGCTATGGACTCGTGTTGAAAACTACCTTCTTCCTGGTCATATGCGCCAGCTTGGGGTTAATGCGAAAGGAAGATGGAAGAACGTGGATGGGGCTGGGAGAGACCGTCTTGGCTAGTGGCTTGGCTGGCGTGTAATTTGCATTTTGCAAGAAGTCCGAAATGAACTAATAAACACACCGGAAGCCAAGTCCACAAATTGTCGATGCTTTGCCGCGCAAATCGTATTACCCAGGCGAGGCGACCCCAAGCGAAAAAGAATGGGCCCGGTGTCAGTGGCCATGGGCATCGCGGGCACCGTGGGCACCGTGGGCTAATAGGCAGCCAGTCGCGAATACTTGGCTCAAATTGAAAGTTATTTAATGCAGGCGGAGAAGGTCTAGCCACTGCGGTTCAGGCTGCCGGGTGGCGGCCTATGATGCTATGTGGCTACGGAAATTGTTACGCGATGCTCGGCCCGGCCAAGAAGAAGCCACCAACAGCAGCAACAACAACTGGGACTTGTTTGCTTCTTTTTTATTTTTAACAAATAAGATTCAAAAACTTTATGCCGTTGGCTGTCAAGAGTTGGCAAATGGGCAGCCGCAGGAGGCACGAGCCGTGGCGCAAGGGGCATGTGATACGCATTCGGATTCGACTGGAGTGTGCCGTGCGGGGACACTGAATATTTAACGAACGGCTGCGGAAGAGGAAGCCAAATGGCGCAAGTGTTGCTCAGTTTAATCTATTTCCTGCCTCGAAACCAGAGACACAGACTGAGAGGAAGATAGAAGAGGACAGCGAGACCGAGAGACAGAGACAGAGTCCGGCTGTCTGGCCAGCTGGCCGATCCGCGCAATCTTTAAATACACGAATTTATCGTTTCATAAAAAGCCAAACTTCACTTAATTCCGTGAGACAACGAAAATTTCTCGGCTCGCCGCAAGTAAATTCATTTTCCCGTAAATATTGTCTACGGCGGAACTTCATTTACCCACAAACGCTTTATAAAAATCAGATGCTGCAAAAAAAAAAAATAAAAATAAATGAAGACTGAAGACTCGACTGCAAAATGTTTAGTTAATTTGTTAAGATTTATTTATTTATTTTTATTTTTTTGCTTTGTTTAAAACACTAAATTTTAAAAAATTTATTTATATGACTAAAAATTTTATAATAAATTTATCGAATAAATTTTGTATTTGTTTTTACATAAAATAATATATATAACTCATATAACCTAAAACAAATACAAATATTTTGTTTACTTTTAGATTGCATGTAGATATAAATAATAAACAAATATATATAAATTATATATAAGATTACAAACAATCTTTAAAAAAATAAAATAAAATAAAATAAATTAAAATAAAATTAAATTAAATTAAATTTTTTTTTTTTATAATTCATATTCTGCTGGCTTTATCAAAAACCTACAGAAAAATTAGCTCATGCATTTTTATAATTCTTTATGTATTTATTATTATAATATATTTATATGACTAAAAGTTTTATATTAAATTTATCGAATAAATTTTGTATTTGTTTTTTATATTTTGTTTACTTTTAGATTGCATGTAGATATAAACAATAAACAAATATATATTTATTAATAAATGTATTTAAAAAATAATTGTTTTTAATATATAGTAAGATTACAAAAAAATCTTAACAAAAAAAATAAAATAATATAAATTAAAATAAAACTAAATTAAATTATTTTTTTATAATTCATATTTTGCTGGCTTTATCAAAAACCTACAGAAAAATTAGCTCATGCATTTTTATAATTCTTTATATATTTATTATTATATTTTTATTTTATAGATATATTTAATACCATTATATTATTATATTTTGTATAGATCATTTTACATACACTCTTTCTTAGCTTTTTAAAATGCTTTCAACTCGTGCTTGTCTATGGTAAAAAGAAATATTCAGCTAAAAACTTTTCAGATTTTCTTCTCCTTACAAAACTTTCCCCAGAGAAATGAATGTCTAAATGGGGGCGCAAAAAAAATCTCAACACGCAGGCCACGAAATTGTTTTCAAATTAAGATGGCAATTTTTAGCGCCCAGCGTCCAGTGGCCAAACCGAAAGAGGAAGAGGAGAAGCCACACACACATCCCCAAGCTGAAGGACCTGGTCAGGTGTCAGCTCCCAGCGGCAGGTGGGGGTGAGTAGAAACTTATGCTGGAGCTCGACACCAACGAAATTTGATTATGTTTCGCGGTTACACTTCATTCGTCTGCAGCTAGAGCTCTTCCCCTCCCTCTCTCTCTCTCTCTCTCTCTCTCCTACACCTTGGCAAATTGACATAAATTGTTGTTGCTGTTATTGTTGTTGTTGTTGCTGGGTGGGGGTAGGTGGGGTAGTTGGGTGGTTGGCCCAAGCGGCATTCACTCAAGCAATTTATGCGATCAATTAAATTTTTCGAATGACCAAAAAGTTGTTTAAGATTTTAATTTTCATAAATTTTACTTAAATGTTTTCACTTTGGCAATAGTAAATTTCATTTCGGTACGCCGCTTAATGTGTCAGAGGGTTTTTTGTTGTCTCCTGTTTATTTTTACTTTCATTTCGGGCGAGTTATGAAAATGATAACAAGATTTTATGATGATTAGAAAATTTAGTTGAACTTTCGGTGGCACTGGGGCTGACCGAGTGCTGGTGGGGTGGGGGCGTGGCATATGCACATTAGAATTTATTGCAAATGAGCAAAAGTTGTTCGCCCGAAATTAGAAATGCACGAAAATAAAAAGTCAAGGAGGCAGTGAAAGTAAATCAAATGTAAATCATCGACAGCATCGAGCGATCCCCGGACCAACTTTCATCTTTCAAAAGTCCAGCCGAACGAGCAGCCAGCCAGCCAGCCAGCCAGGCAGCCAGCCAGCAGCATAAATGATATACAACACATTTTGTGGAACCTTTACAACTAAATGCGGATAATCTGTAAGTTTGCTTTTCCCAAATTTATGTGAAACGGGTGGAGTTTTCCTCTGCTGCTGCTGCTGTTGGCTGGCCTTGTTGTTGTGCTTTTTCTTGGTTCCCTGTATAGTTTTTCAGCTGCCCTCCCTCGGTATCTGGTGGCAGCCGCCCAAAAACTAAAACATGCGCATTCAATGGGCGTCCGACCCATCCGGGCCAACAGACCAGTCCAGCCCCCAACCCTGATCCTGTTGCTGCAATTCATTTCCAACAGACGGGCGTCTCTCTTTCTCTCTATATATGTGTGTGTGTGTGTGTGTGTGTGTGTATTCGTTTGGAGGAGTGCTTCTCGGTATATATGTGCGGAGATTTACCGTTTTATACTTGACATTTCCAAAAGTTTAAGTTTTAATTTATGACACCGCCACTTTCTATACGGGGCGACAAGCTAAATATGAGCGAGCGAGCGCAGGATGCGCATGGGGTGTGGGGCACGGGGTGTGGGGTGTGGGCAGATCCTTAAACAGGATATCTAACTATTGTCGTTAGTCTTGAGGCGCTCGTCCAGCTCATCTTTACAATACGCTCACATTCTGTTCCATTCTGTCCCTCGCTCATTATGAACGAAACAATTCTGTTGTGCTCAGGGAAAGGTGCCGAAAATGGATCTTAAACGAAAATATATGTATTTACCTCAAATTATTGATTAAATTGTTAATATATTTGTTGTTTATGGGGCTAAAAGGGTTATTTGTAAGGGAGTTTATTATAGAAGTCTTCTCTCATAATATTTGTAATAGTCGATATGTCAACGATTAATTGTCATTCACATTGATAATTGTACATATATCGATTGTTGGCCATTCTAGAGTCTATCGAATCAAATCTATAGGGCAGATGACATATTGTTTTTCAGTCTGTCAACAAAGCACAAAGATGGATGGCGAAATTGTGAAAAATTATGAAAGATCTAAACGGTCAATAAAACATTTATATAACAAATATCTACGATCTCGTGATGTTATTGTAGCTTGGAGGAGAAACCATCAACAAATGGGCTTTACAATTCAAGGTAACTGGAAAGTATTTTGCAATAATGAAAAGCTCATACTTGGCTATTCGATTTACTCCAAATAGTTCGCTATTGTCAGGAAGTCCAATCAGCCCCTACCAAGGACTGGCTCAAGTGGGACATGTTTAGACGTCGCTACTGTTTTTCGCAGAGTGATAATGAATCTGATTGGCTCGACTTCGATGGAATACAAGAACGTGAAAGGGATGCGGTCGGCCTGAATCATGAGAAAATACCTATGCCATGGATAACAAGACCTATAAGTCATGAATTCTATGATTTGTTTATGCCAAACCCAGTCTCATTTACTGCTGGGGCACCTACAAATTTAGATTTACTTAAACCGAAAAGTAACATTTCGGATGATGAAAAATTGAAAATCGAAAATCCCGAAGAATGAGAGTTGGGATGTCACTCGAGGTGAACGCATGATTTTGAAAGTCTGCCATATAAAATATGTATAGTCATGAAATGTTGACAATATGTTGGAAAAATGTTCATCCCATATAAAATATATAATCTTATCCAGAATTGTCTTATGCTGTGTGGATAATTATATTACTTAACTCGTATATGGTATTATTATTAATATTCCCAATTTGATCAGGGACAATATAACCTGAATTTAGTAAAACAGTATGGCCCAATAGGAACAATGCAAACTGATATAACAATAGTACATTTTTCTTGCAGTTAAATCTATGCCAATCTACTTATATAAAATAACGCTAACTAAATTTTCTTTGCTTCAATATTCATATCTCTCAATATTAATTGGGCAAAAGCCCATCGAAGATTTTTTTTATATTTATTTTTTTATAATAGACCTTGACAAAAGTTGTCGGAATATAAAAAAAAATTACAGAACCTAAGTAAACACAGGGAATAATTTCAATAATTTGACCAGGCAATATGTATGGATCCACCAGCTATTTGGATTTTTTAATGCAAGCTAACATAAATGATAATTGAGGAATATGAAATGACATGTTCCAGGCTGCTAATTTATGCGAGATTAGAAAGTTAGGGTACATAGAACATTTGCAAGCTTAACCCGATTCATATAGCAAAATTTATCATTATTATTAATGGAACCCGTAAAAACAAAATTTGTGCTTTGATTATTTTTTTTTATTTATTTATTAATTCAACCATTACTCAATGTATACTTCATACGATTTCTGTTTATTATCAGCTTGGAAATATTCAGAGCTATTCAAATAGTCATATACATATATTAGGGTTGTAGGTAGGTAGTATTGACTTTCAATGTGCAGTATACATATTTTATACACGCTCCAACTATAGATTCATTTGCCAAAAAAATTCAAGAGTAGAACATTTAACATCAAGATCCAACGATTTAGAAGAGCACTGGTGCGAGTCCGGGCGCATTTAGCAGTCGACTCTCCGTGAGTGATATTGACTTCCGATTTCCACAAATCAATATGTTTTTTAACTAGAACCAGCGATTTCGTGATCCCCGTCGCCACATGGAGCGCTCATAACTGCCCAAACCTGCTGGAGGTTGGAAGGTAGGAGTAGAAGGTAGGTGAGTAAAATAAAGGACTCTCGACTCACCTGGCAACGAGTTAAATGTATCTCCTCCGCCTCTGCGTAATTCCGCAGGATAACTGCAATAGATATGGGATAGAGTTAAATTAATCGTAATTCTATTGCAATAGAGCGCGCACTTACTATAGTCCATTGCGGGAACTGTATCGGCCGTTATTCACATCATCCCGTCTGGAGGAGCGGTAGCTAGCATCCCTATAGGGTGCACAATCATCCTGATAGTTCCTCGACCTGTGGGGATACCAATCGTGTAGCCTGTTGTAATGGGCAGGCTCGGGACAATCGGAGTACGCCTTCAGGTGGTCCCCGTCCTCGGGAAGTTCGCAGCGATAACCGGTCTGAGCGACATACTGATGGTAGCACTACACGCAATAGAATTTTACATATATTAGCCGAATTATATTTTTGGCAAATCGGAAATATTTCCCCGAAAAACTCACATCGATCGCAGTGTCATTTATTGGTGCTGCCATTCCGTAGGTCTCCATAATTTTGAAAATTTAAAAGAAAAAGGAATTTGAAATTTTTTAGAAAAACGTGTTAAGCCCAAACGTAAGAATAAAAGTGAGCTCCCAAGGCACTGAACAGGGCTTCCTCACATTTTTGAACACGCCTTGCTCACTAGATCAATCAAAGTGCGTTGCTTTACAAAACTGAGTGTTTGAACTTTTGCTAAGTGCTTAGCTTTACATTTATTATTGTTGTTGTTTTTCATAATATTAATAAGATTATTATTCTTGCAGGCGCAATGGGCAAAGGCAAAGACTTTTGGGAAACTCCTCTCTCCTTTCTCAGCCCTTTCCCTGGTAATTTATGTTGATGCACAGTTTTCCCATTGGCCAGTTGGCCTCCAGTGAACGGGATTGATCCACTCATCCAACATATCAATCATAGGAACAGCTTTTTTCCCTCTTGTTGTTATTATTATCATTTTTATTTTTATATTAGATAGTAATATTAATATTTATAAATTATTATAAATATTATTATTATAATTATTATTATTATTATATTATTTTTAGCATTATTATTATTATTATTATTATTATTATTATTATTATTATTATTATTATTATT
>NW_022045927.1:293318-319014 GCF_001654015.2 Drosophila navojoa
TTAACTGAATTCTTCACAGCTTTTTTTTTGTTTTTTTTTTTTGTTTTTTTGTTTTAATACAGTTATCTAGACTTAATTTCCTTTCGTAGCCTTCTGCTGAAGACAAATAATATTTATTCCTTTTATAATTATTAGCGTGGTCTGAAATAAAACAAAAAAAAATATTAGAAACAAAATTCCCTAATTTTTTTTCAGTTTCTTGTAGACAATATTTTATTTTCAGTATAAGTATATCTTACTATATATAATATAGATAATTATCCGAAAGTGTCATGCTGGCATCTAGATTATAATCAGCAATCATTTAGCAAATTAATTAAGAGAAACACTTCTATTTTTATAGATTTTCTGTCACCCTGCTAAAGTCTGATTCACTCGGCGTGCATATTATAGTAAATAAATAGCTGAGTGGGTCTGAAAACAAAAATCAAGTTTGTATCTTGGACAAAACTATTTAGTGGAGTGCAGAAAGAGAAAAGCATAAACACTATTTGCGTTGTTGATCGATCGATCAGCTATATACATACACGGACACACACACACAGACATAATATATATATAGATTTATGTACTTCATAGGTACATCCACAGCCACTTAACCGGCTTTGCGGCTGCGCGTAGGAGTGCATCTGGTTTCAAGACGGCGAACAGGGAGCGCACTTCAAATCGAATGACATCAGCCTTAAGCAATTTTTTGTCTAATTTTTCAGCGCTTTAAAGTACCCATAAAGATGGCTATGTATGTGTGTGTGTGTATGCTTAAGCTATTTGCGTATTGCCGAAATGCACATACTCTATAATAAACAAATCCACACTATGACAGCCAGCTAAACAAACCGTCTAAATTATTAGAGCAAAATGATTCTTAAAACATAAACAAAATCTATTTTAAAATAAATTTTAAACCTCAAATTTTATGGTTTTGAAGCAAAGTGAAATACAGATTTCATCTTTAATCTTAAGATGAAAAGTTTTCCGAAAACTTTCAGATAAATTACCAATTTCTAAAAACGTTCTACGTTCTGGCAGAGCAGGGGGTGCTGAGCCTGCAAACTTATAGCCCCAAAGGGCATACAAATCTTAACTTTTATACAGATTAAAGTCTATTTATTAAAAATATCTGTATATATACATACATACAAGAGATGAACAGACGGGCAATGTAAACAAAAGTTTTTTCTTCTTAATGCTCATATTAAAAATTTTGATATTATATATTATACTATATTTAATTGCTGATTTTTCAATTCTACAACTACAAAGAAAAATGTCATCATCACAATAAAAGAAATAAAAAATAGTTCGTGAATGTGCAGAAGGCGACTATTTTATCGACAACTTTAGAGGGGGGATTTTTTCTTAGACTTTTTACTAGAAGCTAAGTAGTAAGTAAGCATAAGTAAACTAAGTAAAAACTTAAGTTGAATTCGCTATCATCATAATATAAATTGTATATTCTTTTGTGAGGCCCGAATATTATTTATTAATTTCAATTTATCTTTATCAAAATCACTTTCTCGGCTATTTGATTAATTTTCAAGTTTCCTTTTTCGATATTTTTAAAGTTCAATATTGGGCTTCTTGAAGTGATATTTAGTGATAATAATGCTTACCTTTTAATGCAATATAAAATTGATCCAATATTTTGTTTGGGGTTTCGTTGCTGTTCGCTCAGCTTCTTCTTTATTGTTTATCTCTTCTTTCCTTCTACTGCTGTTTCGCTATATCTCTTTTCTGCTCGCTCGCTCGATCTTGCTTGCAAGTTCTTTAGATTACAAAATGTCGTTGTGGATTTCGCGTAGTCTTCGTCTTCGTCGTCGTCGTTGGGATTCGTATAGATATAGGGTTTATATTCATTAAATTGTTCCTTTCTTTAGCAACGCTCTTCGTGCGTCGTTTAATTATGCTCCGCACATAACATACGCTAATAATAATATTCCAAAAAATAACAACAAATTCTTTACTTTTTATTACTTTATTTAATTATAATTTGCAGTCAGGCAATATGAATGCCTTATAGACAACTATGAGTAAGTGAGTTCTGCGCTTAACTTTTTGGATCGTCGCACGCCGCACACAAATGTACACAGACACAGACTCACACACACACACACACACGCACGATCGCACTGATACAGTGGCGCAGAAACAATTGATGATTGTGTCTTGTTATTCTTTACAGTTGCTGCTGTTTTTTTTTTCGTTTGTGTTGTTGTTGTGTTGTTAGTGTTTCGCGAGCAGCTGTTTACGATTTGAATGAGTCAATGAGCGAGGGGGTGGGTGTGTCGTGAGTATGAGAAAGAGAGAGGGAGAGAGAGAGAGTGTGTGAGGCGGCTGTTGGTTAAGTATACGCACCGTTGACGCTGATGTCGTTGTCGTCGCTGGCTGCGCCTGCCTCTGCTTTGCGCGGTCTATTTTTGGTTTGTTGCTTTGCGCTTGTTCTTTAGCTCGTTGTCAATTGTTGTTGTTGTTTTTGTGGTTATTATTGCTCTTCTCTTGCTTTATTTTAGGTTTGTTCGCGTAATTTTCGTTTATATTTTGTTTTTCGTTTTTTTAGATCGCTCGCTAGTTTTCTTGGCTATTAGTCACACACACATACGCACACTCACACAAGCATAGAGGCGTTGTGTATAATGCTTGACATATGAAATAAGCATAGAAATTAATTTATTTTTATGTTTGCTCTTTTGCACGCGCATTTGCTTTTAACAAATTTATATTTGCGAATCAGACACATGTGCCGCATACTTTAACTATATATACATATATGCATGTATTTATACATATGTATGTATATGTGCTCGTATGCATGCAGCTATACTCTGTATATAGACAGCGTAGGTGCGTCTTCTATGTTCTTCCGTTTCCGCTACACAACCACAATATGACGTCGTCGTTGGCTGTTTAGCAGCTTTTGGAAGATATTGAAACACATCTATTATTTATTTTGTAATTTTTGGGACTAACTATTTGTATTTGGACCAATATGATTTCCGTTTGGCGAGCGGCTCGGCTATTTATAAATATAAATCGGCCAAATACAAAAAAGAATCTTATGTGTGTACACAACAATATGAATCACATAATAGCAAAGAGACTCATTAGAATAGAATAGAATATAAATTTACAAAACTTTGCTGCACATTCTCAACTAAATACATACGGATGCATGCACATAGATATGTATATAAATATATATGTATATATATTTTTCTTTTTTCACATAGAACTTTCGATTTTTATTGCTAATTTTGTTATTTTACTTTATTTTATTTTAATATTCGCACTTTTGTCGAGATATATGTAGTATATATATAATATACATATATATATGGTAGGTAATGTGAGTATCGTTCGGTTTGCTACGCTTGACGCAGGGTTTTGTGTTCTCTGTGCTACAAAATCAGCGTTTAAACTTAAAAATTAAATCATCGGCGCGAGCGATCAGTTAAAGACTGAAAACCTGATGAATCGCCGCCGCTACGAAAAGCTTCCACACACTCAGCATACAGACAGAGAGACCGAGAGAGAGAGGGAGAGCGAAAGTATCGCCCTGCATGTGATCTTCTTTAAAGAGCGGCCATTGAGAGCGAGAGCGAGCGAGAGAGCCCGAGTGACGTTGGAGTCTTTTGAGGGTTGTCGAGTTTAATTTGTTGAGCCCGAATGATTCAAAGATATTTAGCCGCACCTATATTAATATTATTATATATGTAAGAGTTTCGATTGTTAAACAATAATTTAATTCTTGAAAGTGGTTATAAATTAAAATAAATGGAGTCTGTTTATCCGTGGAGCTTTTTCAGAAAGTCTTGAGGAAATAGCTATTTTAATATATTCATTTTCATTTTGGTTGATTTTAAATACATTTCAAAGATTTTTAGCACTAAACAAAATAATTTTAAACATTAATAAAGTTGAAAACAATAATAGGATGATTTTAAATATAAGTTAATATTTTCTCCACTTAATCAATTCTTGCATGGACTCTTTGAAAAGACAAAAACTGAACTTAATGTCAATATATTATATTTAATTTAATACGATATCGATGCTTATAGATACACGAAAATGATAAAAGCAGAACGCTCGTAAATAATTTAAGTATATATTTTTTAAAAAATTATTAAATGATACCCTATTACAAAACAGTGTTCTTGGAAAATGGAAAGTGATTCACTGAAGCGGCTTTATTAATCAACTACTTTGTAGGCGTTCCCAAGGAATTATTCAATGAATTGTTCAACTGCTCCTCCTCATCTTTGTCCAAGCCTAAGGCCATGGTTAACAATTTGACTACGCAACGCTGTTCATGCACTTCGCCTTTCTCGGTTGACGTGATGTCCTTTTCTAGTTTTAGCTTCTCTTCGGCAGCCATCAAGATGCCCTCCTCAATGGTGTTCTCTGATATCAAACGATATATGGTAACTGGACGATTCTGGCCCATACGATGACAGCGATCCTCGGCCTGCTTATCATTGTAGGGATTGAAGTCAATGTCGTGAATGATGCAGGTATCCGCTGCAGTTAAATTGATGCCCACGCCACCGGCTTTTGTTGACAACAGAAACACAAATATATTATCATCGACATTGAAATCTGTGATCAGATCCTGCCGTTCTTTGACAGCTGTGGCGCCATCCAAGCGACAGAAACCATGCTTTCTTATCCTCAGATATTGCTCCACAACGTCCAGCATCATGGTAAACTGACTAAAGAGCAGCACACGATGTCCCTCGGCCTTCAGTTTGGGCAAGAGTGTGTCCAGATATTGGAATTTGCCCGACTCACAAATCAAGTTGTCCGGAATCTTTACATCGTAAAGATCCTAAGCGCCAATTAAGACAAGTTTTAGTTAGTTTAGAAATAATCACTGGCATTTCAGCCAACTTACGTATTTGTTGCACAGCTGATAGACCTGGAAGTCGGACATAATGGCCAGCTCCTCGAATATGTACTGTTCGTTGGTCTTCTTGTAGGAACTGACGCGTGCCAGACGCTTGGCAAAGCCACGCAATTGCTCGTCAGTGAAATAGTGACGCATTAGCAACGGATGGTTTGCCATGCGTCGCATTTCCATCATAATAGCTACACCGGCACGATCGCTACTGCTACAGATCTCGCCTTTGTTGTTTGAATAATATTCGACCAGCTCCTTATAGTACTGTTTTTGTGAGGCGCACATTGGAACTTTTTCCTAAGGGAGGACAAGTATTTTTAATCAACTTGGACATATACTCATCTAACGGAAATCGTTAGCTTACCACATAGCTGTGCTTTGTGGGCAAGTTGTTGAGTACATCCTTTTTGAGACGCCTCAGGACAAAAGGTTTCATGATACGCTTGGCGCGTTGCACTTGGGTCTCTTGGAACTGTGAAACTTCCTCCTGGTCGCCATCAGTTTTATTTTTCTGTAAATTTAGAGGGAACATTAAGAAATCATTCAGAAATCAGTTTAAACATCTCCTGGCATACGCATACCTTGACAAACAAGGTCTTTATATCGTCAATGCTCTTGGCAAAGAACTTGGGCATAACGAAGCACAACAATGAGATCAACTCCAGTAGATTGTTCTGCAGTGGTGTGCCCGTGAGCAGAATACGCATCTCGGCATTAATTGTGATCAGATTGACGTAACGTTGGGTCGTCATGTTCTTCAGCATGTGTGCCTCATCGAAGATGACATAGTGCAGCTTACAAACGCGGAACATCTTTCGCTCTTCGGGCGTAGAGCCAACTATATGGTATCTGGCAAAGTTACAGATTAAGCAACCGAACGAAAAAAATTTAAGGTCAACAATCACTTACGTGGTCAGCAGGACATCAAAGCCTGTAAACCCATCCTTGGCAAAACGTACACGCATTCGTCGTCGCTCGTCCTGCGAGCCATGATATTTTTCCACTACCAGACTGGGACACCATTTCGCAATTTCAGCTTCCCAATTGTCCAACGTTGACGAAGGTACAACTATGAGATGAGCTCCCTTGCTCAGACCATTTTCCTTGAGATATGCTAGAAAGGCAATTACCTGTATGGTCTTGCCTAGGCCCATTTCATCTGCCAAAATGCCATTCATTTCTTGCTTATGCATAACTGTCAGCCAATTAAGGCCTATTATCTGATAATCAGCCAATTGCAAACTGGAACAGATACGAATGAAAATATTAGTGAAACTTATCTTAGTTTTGGCGTATCTTAAGTTAAATAATTCAGTTGATTGTTTCTATGATATGTTATATTCGAATATATATCATTCAATATTATTTTTATCAGTGTTAAGTGTTAAGAGGAATATATGCGACTTATTTATTAATTATTATGGATATAATAGGCAACCAAAAATAGACACCCACTTGCTACTAAGTAATTTTGGCTGCTCCACAATGCCAGCTCCATTGGCTATAGCCGTTTCTAGACGTTGCACCATGCCATTGCATTTACTTAATATGGTTGCAACGGTATTCTGTTTGTTGATCAGATCCTGTGCATAGTTAAGTAGGTCCGCCGATAGACGATTAGCCTCCAGTTTTTGCCGCAGATCCGCCCAATCATTGAACGGTCGAATCTCTGTAAGTATCGTTGCCTTCTTCTCAGACAGCGTCTTTACGGACTGCAGCTCGAGCAGACTGGCAGTGTTCATGAATTGAAATACTTTCTTGCGCTGCCCGGTCATCTTGGTGGACATTTCAGTATCACTGTCATCGCTGTCATACACCTGATCCTTAGATTGTTTAACGTCATCATCATCGGAGTTGTCGTAGTCGGAGTAATTGCCACTGGACTTGCCATGCGACTTGGTCCCACTGCCATTTGAGCTGTGCTTTAATTTCGGCTTATCCAGCGATGCGTTTTGTGGTTTGGGCCTACAGTGTTCTTTCAGATATCGTATTGCCGTTGCTACATCCCAATCGGATCGTGCCAGCGAATCTTGAATTGCCTGAAATGTGTTGCAAAAATTATATATTTCTTTGATATTAGCTTATAATCTACATTAATATTAATTGTCGCAAAGGAATTTCGCCATTTCAAATCCCGGATTTAAAAAATGCTGAGCCACCCCTCTTTCACGCGACGCCACTGTTCCCAACAGCTGTTCGCAATGCCGGGCCCGAGTCGCCATATTCCGAACACATGTAAACGACGCGCGCGCTTTGCCCCCCGCACCAAGCACATATAAAAAAGAAGAAAACCCATAGCCAATGGTCGATGACTTACCATTGTATCATAGTTTGGCATTATTTTTGCGGCAGCCATGTAACGTTCCTCTTTTTCCTTGACGGTCAACACAAGTTTGGCCTTTTTAGGGGTCTGGCAGTCGGCGCTGTCGCTGTCACTGTCTGCCATCACTTGAATGCGTTTCTTGCCAGGCACACGCTCTGAAATGCAATATATTTACATTTTGCTCAATGCTATTTCCAACAGTAAACACGATGCCTACCAGTTCGACTTGGACTGGCAGCTGCGGCGGCTGCATTCTTATTTATGCGAAACTGTCGCAAATCGTTCAAACTAGATTTGGAGACAGATGGCGCTTGGCTTTCCGACATGTCTGAGGCTAGCCGAATATAAACAATTGTTGACGTTTTATTTATAAATAACAATTGCAATTACTGTTCAATTTAACATCTACTACAAAAAATTTTCCTACAACTTTTGCATTCACAATTCACACTATAATCAGAACTCGGCGCAGTTGCACATCAATGCCAATCGCAATCGATAACGATGCTCGTGTGCGACGCGATATTATTATCGGTGCGATAGCCCTGACGGCCAATCGAGATTTTCGCGACGCTTTCTGCAGCCCTTGTAGAATTTTTTCCACTTGTGTGAGAGAGGTTAATTGAATTTTTATTTTCTGCTTAAAACTAAAACGAATTTCCCCAAGTTTGTTAACAAAAGTGAAACATCAAACATGGCGGGCGGCAACACTCCGCGTGTTATACAGGTGACCAATATTGCGCCGCAGGCCACCAAGGACCAGATGCAAACGTTGTTCGGCAACATTGGCAAAATCGAGGAGATTCGACTGTACCCCACCATCCGAGATGTCTCTTGCCCAGTGCAGTCGCGCATCTGCTACGTCAAATACACCGAGAGTAGCAGTGTGCCCGTGGCCCAGCATTTGACCAACACCGTTTTCATTGACCGGGCGCTCATCGTCATACCGGTGCTGGCCATTCCCGAGGAGTATCGTGCTTTGGAGATGCTTAAGAACGGCACCATAGTGCCGGGATTGCAGAAGCCGGACTCTAAGCTGCCGCCTGAGGTAATCAATCGCATCGAGGGACAACTGCCCCAGCAAGTCATCAAGACGTACGACCCGAAGCTGGTCGAGTTTAATCTGCCTGAATATCCGGCCCTCCCTTCGTTCTATGATGCGCGCAAGATTGAGGAGATCCGTCGCACCATCATTGTGTGCGACGTGCGAAATGAATGGCGCTTGGACGATCTAATGGAGTGCTTCCAGCGCGCAGGCGAGGTAAAATATGCGCGCTGGGCTGAGAAGGATAACAAGACGTACTGCATGATTGAGTTCTGTGAGCAGACGAGCGTCATACATGCGCTGCGTATGCAGGGCCAAGAGTTCAAGGGCGGACATTTGAATGTGTATCACTCTACCTACTCCATAACGAAGCCCGAGGCCAAGTCCAATGAGGCAGCCCAGGCAGAGATTGAGGAGGCCATGACGATTGTGAAGGAAGCACAGAGCATGATATCGGCTGCCATCGATCCTGTCATTGGCATGTTGGCCAAGGACAAGCGGCGACGCTCTCGCTCACACTCTCGTTCTCGTGAAAGACGCACCACCAGTCGTTCCCGTTCTCATCGCTCCAGCTCTCGTCGGCGACGCCGTTCGGGCACACGAGAGCGCCGTAGCGTATCTAGGTCTCGGCGCTCGCGCTCTCGCGGCAAACACTCATCACGATCGCGCAGCAAGCGCTCTCGTTCGCGCCATCGGCGCAGCAGCTCACGCTCGCGCCGCTCACGTTCTCGTGGTGGCAAGCACTCACGGTCATCGAGGTCGCGGGGTAAGCGCTCCAGATCTCGCCATCGCCGCAGTACATCGCGCTCACGTCGCTCTCGATCGCATGGTGTAAGCGGAGGACTCGGCAGCGGCAGTGCTGCCGTCTCCATCAGCAGCGGCAACGGCAAGCGCTCCAGATCTCGCGAGCGCAGTAAGAAGTCACATCGCGCCCGTTCGCCACGCTCGCACAGCAAACGCAGCTCCCCATCGCCCCCACCTGTGCCCAGCAAGTCGCGTTCCAGTCGCAGCAAAGATGTGGCCAGCATCTCAACCAAGTCATCGTCGTCGTCCTCTTCGAGACGACGCTCCCGCACCCCGGACGCACGCAAACTGAAGGCCATTACGGAGGATGTCGAGGCAAAGACCTCCCGTAAATCGGTCAGCGTTGAGAAATCCGACAACATGGATATATCTAATTCACCATGAATGATGAAACGATCCTATCATATGCACACATTTTGATTAACATACAAATACAAACAGTAAAACATTAAAACAAATACAAAGAACTAACATTAATTTTGCTAATCAATTGATTATAAATAACAGTTTTGATTAAGTGACCGCTTTGAGAATTTGTATTGCTCTGCTCTGTCCTAGTTCCAAGCCAAAAGTTTTATTCAAAAGTCCAGCATTTATGAATGTATGTTTATTTAAGTAAATATTGAATATACAACACTAGCCTAAGTTTAATAATTCTAAAGCTGTTTTAATTTATGGGATAAACTTGAACTTGTTAGATATTATAATTCTTCGAGGATATCTTCATTAGCATTTTGTTATATTCAATTATTCAGACGTTCTTTTTAGATTTTTCGTTTGGAATTTATTTTGTTTAAAAAAGAGTAAGAATATTTCCCGCTGTGTATCAAACAGCTGCGAGGTTTTGTTTGTTTGGCTTTGCGGCTTTCGTGCCGCTAAAAAGCTTCGCAGAGAGCTGCAGGCGCGAGCTTTTACGCTCTACAAAATGTCGGCCGGTTTCCAATTGGACTCCAAGTTGACGTCGAGCGTTTGTCGCCAGCGGTACTAATTGCGCTAGCTCTGCTGTGATCATAAATATTGATAATTCATATATTCTTATCCATTCTCGTTTGTTCTGGGCAAGTGAATTTTGTGCAAAATGTCTGCAGTTACAAAAGGTACATACATGAATTGCACATATTTCTTTGTTTGCCAGCGAAAGTTTTGATGAAAGTGAACTTTGGACTTGTTGCTGCGTTCGTTATCTTCTGCCGGCTGCCCCCAGCTCCCCCTTTAACATAGACAAATGAGAACGCCTGCACTTTGGACCTGTTGAGTGGAAAATAAAAAACAAGATTTGCTTTCGTTAACCATTCCTAATTTGAATAATCTTTATATCAGACAGGCTGTATAAACACGCACTAATACAAGTGTACACATTTATGTATTTGCTCATGCAGGCATCTATATTGTCGCTGCCAAGCGCACGGCCTTTGGCACCTTTGGCGGTGCTCTGAAGAACATCAACCAGACCCAGCTACAGACCACAGCGGCCAAGGCGGCGCTGGAAGCGGCTGGCCTGAAGGGCGAACAGGTGGACACGGTCGTCGTGGGCAATGTGATTGCGGTAAGTGAATCTTGATTGCCGAGGCGAACTCTAAGCCATTCGCATAGCATCTAGCTCTTATATCTTGGCAAGCAAATACATACATACATACATACATACATAAGTATATAAATGAACGTACATATACATAAATGCATACATATCATATTTTAATCAATTTCAATTAGTTTTATATCTATTGTATATGAAAATTTGTATGTATGTATGAAAATTTGTGATAGCTTTTTGAAGAATATATTAATGTATACATATTTACATATACCCAGCAATTAATTAATAAATTTAATCTTAATTTTCTAGTTTGCCAAACTTAATCAACATAAAATTTTACTGCTCAACATTTTTTGATAAATGATTTTATCTAAATTATTTGCTTTATTATCAAAAATGATTTTTATTTATTTTTATAGATGTCTTAAAAAAGTTCAATATCTATAATTTTTTTAATCTGCCAAATGGAAATTTATAAAATTCTTTGATTTTGTAAATTTAAAAAATTTATAATAATTATAATAAAAAGTCTCTAATTTTTATATTTTGAAAATGTATTTTACGCTTTTAGTATTTCATTAGTAATTAGATTTAAAAAAATGTATAAAATACATATATATACAATATAAGATATACAAAATATATACATATATATAAAATTTATATATTTTTTTAATCTAGTAATTTAAAAAAAAAAAAACATATTTTATGTTTCCTCTACTTATTTAGTCTTACTAAACTTTTAGTTTTGTTTTATTATTACAATTTACAATCTATATTAATTTTTTAGTTTTCAAATAATAAGTAATAATTCGATTATTTTGAGTCTAATTGCCTGGTTTATATATTTATATAATAATTATTTACTTCAATTTTTTCTACTTTATTTATGTTTTTCTCCTATATTGAGTACTATAAAGGTAATTTATTTTAGTTCTTCTTCACATTATTCCAATTTATTTTGTATTGCTCTTGCTTGCAGTCCTCCTCCACGGATGGCATCTATGTGCCACGTCACGTGGGTCTGAATTGTGGCGTTCCCATTGAGAAGCCCGCGTTGGGCATTAATCGCCTGTGCGGCTCCGGTTTCCAGTCCATTGTGAACGGTGCTCAGGATATTTTGGTGGGCGGTGCTAAGGTGGCGCTCACTGGCGGCGTGGAGAGCATGTCCCAGACTCCGTTCATCGCGCGCAACATGCGCTTCGGCACCACACTGGGCGGCAACTACAATCTGGAGGATGCGCTGTGGGCGGGTCTCACGGACACCTACTGCAAGCTTCCCATGGCACTGACTGCCGAGAATCTGGCCGATCAGTATAAGATCTCCAGAGAGCGCGTGGATGAGTTTTCGCTGCGTTCGCAGAAGAACTGGGAGAAGGGACAGCAAGAGGGCGCCTTCAATGCTGAAATTGCCCCCATCAAGCTGAAGGTCAAGGGCAAGGAGGTGGACTTTGTTGTGGACGAACATCCACGTCCCAAGACCACCATCGAAGGTCTGGCCAAGCTGCCGTCCCTGTTTAAGAAGAATGGCGTCGTCACCGCGGGCACAGCCTCTGGCATCTGCGACGGTGCTGCCGCCGTTGTCGTTGCCTCCGAGGAGGCGCTCAAGGAGTACAACCTGAAGCCTCTGGCACGTCTCGTCGCCTTCTCATTTGTGGGCGTCAAGCCTGAGATCATGGGCATTGGCCCTGTGCCGGCCATACAAAATGTGCTCAGAGTTTCCGGCAAGAAATTGGAGGACATTGACCTGATCGAGGTAGATCCTTCAGTGGATTTTATTTATAGAGTTGACTCTAAACATATTTTTTCTCTGCAGATCAACGAAGCCTTTGCCGCACAAACTTTGGCCTGCGCTGAGGAACTGAAACTGGATCCATCAAAGTTGAATGTGAACGGCGGCGCCATTGCCCTGGGTCATCCACTGGGCGCCAGTGGCTCTCGCATTACGGGTCATCTGGTGCACGAGTTGCAGTAAGTAGACAAAGTTCTCCATATCAACTTCACTCTTGATTTCACTTCCCCCAATTCCTTCTTCGCAGGCGCAAGAAACTGAAGTATGGCATCGGCTCCGCCTGCATTGGCGGTGGCCAGGGCATCGCTCTGCTCCTCGAGGCTGTCTGAGATCAAACATATTCTGCATTTACAATAAGATTAGGCGTTTTGATTGAAATTTATATCTACAAGTAATAAATTTAGGGACCGATAATTTTATGGTTTGGACTTTTACAAATTTATTTTGAACATTTTGCAAATGGAAGTGTTTCATAAAGCTTTCTACAAGAAAGACAACATTTCATTATAAAATTTCTCGAAATAGCTAAAATGTTTACAATCAAGTCAACAATGCGAGCGAGTGATGAATGGAATTTGTTGCTCGCACTTTAAGGTAAGAATCTCTTAATGGGCCTAACATTACGAGTACATGCAAATCTATATTGTTCAGTTCGTTTGGGCGCTGGTGGAGAACAACGCCAGGACACCACTCGCGATGCCGATGGAGAAGATGTAGTTGACAAACGGTGTGGCATTCTTCAGCAGGAAGAAGCTGATGAAGATGATGATGGCCAAGTAGATGGCATTGTTGTAGAAAATCGAATAGGTGGTGGCCTCGTAGTCGGCAACTTCGTTCTTCTTCCACAGGATGCGTTCGTCCTTCTCCTTGCGCGTGACCTTCTTGTCGTCGCCCAGCTGACGGTTCACCTCGCGTGTAACAGCCTCCTCACGGCGCACTGCAATCTTGTGCTTCAGCTGGAACTTGATGTTCTTGTAGGCCGTTGCCATCAAGTAGGTGCTCGCCGCAGTCACCAGCACAAACAGAATGGAGCTGGGCCACAGGTCCATGTTGTGGATGCGCCAGAAGAGCCCTGAATAATGTCAACATTAGCGGTTGTATTTAGGAAAATCAACAACGTGTCACTATTTGCCTGATTACTTACATATTGGCAGAGCGGAGACGATGAAAGCGTTGCCATAGAAGATAGTTGCCGATTTGGTGCTGACGTTGCGACTGAAGTCCTGTAGCAACAACTCCTCCTCCTTGGTGAAACCGGATGATTGCACTTTCTGTTGTTTTCCAGAGCCCATTTTTACGCGAGTTATATGTTTTTTATATGAGTTGCGCTAGTGAAAGTTACAGCAACGCAGCCAGGCGAACGAAGAATAAGAGCAAAGCGTACACGAAGGCAGTCGAATCGGCAAAGTGACAGCTGCGGCGTTGTGACGTGTAAAGTAATTGTCAAAATACAAAGTTGCTCCGCGATATGAACATGGCCAGTCTGCACTCGACAAGCTGGTTCATTTTATGAACACAGCTAACAGTTGGTAAGCTTTAATTAATGGTATATATTATTATGCAAACTTGGCAGCTCAACACCGATTAAAACTTAATTTACAGTGAAATATTACTCTTACATTATTACGCTAATTACTCTGCCAAAATCAACCGGGTCAAAATGAAACAGTTCAGTTGGTGCATCCCTGGCAAAACCGATACAAATAATCGAATAATCATTATCACTGGCACCGAGAAGTGCAACAGGTTCTGAAACAGCTGTTTATATTTAAAAGTTAATAATTACAGGTGAATTATTTATTTAAATATATATAATTTTGCGCTAACAAACAGTTGTTGCTATTTAGAGATATTCATTTATTTACTTACAACATTGTTATGGATTAAACTTATCTTCATCCTACACAATTGCTCTTATATTAGATCGCGTCCAAAGGTCATTTTTTGATGTTGACAGGTTTTTTCTTATGAATATTTTCTTTTGCAGAAATGATGCGTCCAAAAATCTTGAGTCTGGTGCCCCGCGCCGCTGGTGCGTATAGAACTATGTCCACTACCACAAAACTAACTACAGTGGAGGTAAATGATAAAACGGGCATTGCCACACTTACCATGAACCGGCCGCCTGTGAACGGACTCAATTTGGATTTATTGCGCGACCTACGTCAATCAATTGCAGAAATAGAGGGCAACAAAAGTCGCGGTCTTATATTGACATCTGTAAGATAGCCCTCCATCAGTCATGATTTCCATAAATTTAATTTCATAAATACTTTCTAGTCGAATCCTACCATATTCTCAGCCGGCTTGGACATAATGGAAATGTATAAGCCAGACAAAGAGAGAGTTCGTGCATTTTGGACAGCGCTGCAGGATGCTTGGCTAGCGCTCTATGGCAGCAGTGTGCCAACTGCAGCTGCCATTAATGTAAGGAGCTGGGATTCACTTTATAATACACTTTCTTACACATCGATATCTGTGTAGGGCCATTCCCCAGCTGGAGGTTGCCTTTTAGCCACATCTTGCGAATATCGTGTTATGCTGCCTAAGTTTACGATTGGCCTAAACGAAACCAAACTTGGAATTGTGGCGCCCATGTGGTTTATGTCATCCTTCCTAAGCGTTCTTCCACGACGCGAGGCTGAGCGTGCTCTCAACCAGGGACGCATGTTTACCACTGATGAAGCCCTGCAGATCGGACTGGTTGACGAGGCCGCCAGCTCCAAGGAGGAGGCATTGGAGAAGTGTGCACAATTTATTGGCACATTTGCCAAAGTAAATCCAATCGCCCGTGCGCTAACCAAGCAACAGTTTAGATCTGCCGAATTGGAGCAGCTGGAAAGTGAACGTGCTCAGGATTTGGAAAAGTTTTTGTTCTTTATCAACCAGCCGGCAGTGCAAAAAGGACTAGGCATTTATTTGGAAAGTCTGAAAAAGAAGGCTAAGAATTGAGTTCATTATCATTCAGTTTTCAACAAATCTCATATACTACTCATTTTATATATAAAAACTAATAAAACGTTTTTACAATGTCCACATAGATATATCTGTCATTTGATAAGAAATTGTGTTAGTATATTCGGCGTTGGGTTCGTGTCTGTGGCTGGTGCTTAGCTTCGCTTCAGACGTGGGAAACAAGGGAATGGAACAAGTTTATTTCGGTTTACTTCACGATCCACACATGGTACGAAGTACTTGTGACGTCACAGCTGTTAATCAGGTTGTAGTGTTGTGACGAACAACAAAAGCGAACGAAAACCGCAAAGCTAATTACCTTATCATTCGAATAACATGTGATCAACAGTCGCTAAAATGCTGCGTAGCCAAACAAAACTGTTGGACTTGGGCAGGCGCCAATTACCGGGCCTCTGGAGATGCCTGACAAAGGCAAATATATCCAAACTGACCATGGTTGAGGTGGATGATAAGTCAGGCATTGCTACGCTGACTCTAAACCGACCACCCGTTAACAGCTGCAACTTGGAGCTGTTGTTGGAGCTGAACGAGAACATTAAGCAGATCGAGTGTAACAAGAGTCGCGGGCTGATATTAACATCGGTAATATTGTTAATTTAAACAATAAACACAGGGCCTCATATATCTATGTACATATGCATATCTATTATGTTTTACAGTCCAACGAAAAGGTTTTCTCCTCTGGATTGGATCTCAACGAATTGTATAAGCCCGACCAGGCGCGTTTGAGAGCATTCTGGACAGCACTGCATGAAATGTGGCTGTCGTTGTACCAATGCCGTATACCCACAGCGGCTGCTATTAATGTGAGTTTTACTCGAATGCTTCGCTAATTTCTAAATATTCTTTGCACTCAACAGGGTCATGCGATTGCCGTTGGTTGCGTTTTGTCTGCAGCCTGCGAGTATCGCGTCATGTTGCCCGGCTTCAGCATTGGCATCCATGCGACCAAGTTCGGCTACGTAGTGCCACATTTTATTATGATTTCCTATTTAAGTGTATTGCCACGACGCCTAGTTGAACGAGCGCTGCTCCAGGGCAAGCTCTTTAGCACCGAGGAAGCTCTGCAAGTGAATCTAGTCGATGAAGTGGCCGACAGCAAGGCGGAAGCGTTATGCAAATGTGCCGAATTCATTGACAGCTTTAAGCAAACACAGCCCGCGGCTCGGGCACTGACCAAGCGACAGTTTCGTGCGCCAGACGTGCAGGTGTTGATAGACGACCCTGAAGGTCAATTACGCGAAGCCTTGGACTATATAAACAAGCCATCGTTTCAAGAGGGCTTAGGAGAGTACCTTCGCAACCTGAAGGCCAAGGACAAGCACTGACAATTGTGTTCCTTATGTAACTTACTGTGTTAATCTATGCATTTAAAAGGGTGGGGGTTTTTTATGACGATAGAACTGTAACTAGTTTCTGTAAGCAAATGGTGTTGTTGTCTTTTAAATAAACATTTTTTTAAAGCTATTATAATACGTCTATTTAAAGAAAGTTCGTTATAGAGAAGGTTCGATTTATGTAATCGATATTGCAATTATCGAATAAAGTTAGTCGTAGCATTTTAGTGCAGTCTTTAGATGAAATCGACATTGATCGAATAGACGTCGTTTATAGCAGCGCAACAGGTTGTGCTGGATTGTTTGTTTTTGAACGTTGCGGTGTTTCCTTAACAGATAAAAACAACGCATTAGTTCTAAGATAGATAATGCATACATCGGAGAGTATACAATCTTTGATAACATAGTACTTCTTAGTCGCATATCATTTCCCTGGAGCAGCATCCAAAGTTCATTCTTCTTATCAAGATGATGAGTTCAATGAGCCTGAGTCGAATGCTTCGTGCTTCAAGTGTTTGCAGGACCATGTCCACTGCCACAAAGCTGACCACAGTAGAGGTTAATGATAAAACGGGCATAGCCACACTTACCCTGAACCGGCCGCCTATAAATGCCCTAAATGTGGAGCTGCTGCATGACCTATATCAATCCATTAAAGAAATAGAGAACAACAAGAGCAGAGGGCTTATCTTAACATCGGTAAGAAGTCGTTCTATAATGTGAGCAATTGCTAATAATGCGCTTATTTTTCAGTCAAATGATAAGGTATTCTCCGCCGGACTGGACATAAACGAGATGTATAGGCCAGACAAGGACAGAGCACGCTTGCTATGGACCAAACTGCAGGATGTTTGGTTGGCGCTCTACGGCTGCGCTTTACCAACAGCTGCTGCTATAAATGTAAGCATTATATGATCATTTGAGTAGTTCTATATACGAATTGCAGTGCCTGTTTTAGGGTCATGCGCCAGCCGGCGGCTGCTTGCTGGCCACCTCATGCGAGTACCGAGTTATACTGCCGCAATGCCGAATCGGCTTGAATGAAATTCAACTGGGGCTAGTTCCGCCGATATTCTGCATGTTTAACTTCTTAAACGTTCTGCCACGTCGTTTGGCGGAGCGCGCGCTCGTTCAGGGGCGAATATTTACTACAGAGCAAGCCCTCCAGATCGGGCTAGTGGACGATGTGGCCAGCAGCAAGGAGGAGGCATTGGAGAAGTGTTCACAATTTATTGGCACATTTGCCCAAACGAATCCCTTGGCACGTTCACTAACCAAGCTGAAGTTCAGGGGCGCTGATTTGCAGAGATTCGAAAACGAGCGCTCTAAGGAGCTGGAGAGTTTCTTGGCGTTCGTCGATCATCCACAGATGCAAGAGGATCTGGGCATCTATCTCGAAGGCTTGAAGAAAAGGAACAGGAATTGAAAGTGTTCTGATGGCGTATGTACACAAATTCATTGGCCCGAATAAATCAAAACAAAAACTAATTTTTAAATATTTTATTAAAGGAAAATATGACATAGCTTCACCATTTACTCTTGTTGCAGGAGCAGCTCGGCGTGAATCTCCTCTGGCAGATTCGCTATTGCTTTTCTCATCATCTCCATAAACGAATTGATTTCCAATATCTTTGCACGATGGCGCTCGATTTCCTCTCTGCAAGTTTGCATTGTTGGCATACAATCAACTATGAATGAGGGGAGGACTTACTTGTTTAGCTTCTCCACGTAGTTGGTTATGAACTCCTTGCTGCGGTCGGCCATGCGATCCTCGCGTTCCTCAATGCGCGCTATATGCGTGGCTTTCATGGCGTCCACAAGATTGAGCAGAGATTCCCGATCATCGATGCAGATGCGCAATGGTTGGGGCACAGAATCCAGATCGTGCTGCGCCAGCTTATCTGATATGAAGCGTGACACTGCATCCGTCATGCTCTCCGAAAAGTGTTCGCAAACATGTCGCAGCTGCAGGAAGTAAAGCTGGGACTCCTCCACAAAGCTGGACATCAGGCGCGTGAATCTGTGCTCAAAGTTCAACGTGGACTCCTAAAAAGACTTTTAATGTATAGTAAGCATAGTTAAGGATTTGCATAGTCACCTCTATCGCCTCATGCAAATGCAGCTCTTGCGCCATCAGATTTTGCCACAGCTCATTGAGCGCTTCGTCGAACTGGGCATTTGTCGTGTCCATCGCTTCGCATAGCTGCACGTGCTCCGGCCCATTCTCCTCACAAGTCTCCAGCTCACGGAGAATGACGCTCGCTTCCTCAAAGGTCTTATCGCGGTACTGCATGAATTCTTCAATGTGTTTCTGGCCAAGGGATTGAAACTCTTGCCGGCCCTCCTCTAGACAACTCAAGAAATCCTTAATATCCGCATCGCGCTCGTTGAAGCGTTCCAGACCCAGCTTATATATCTTCTGCGTTAGCTCATAGACATCCTTTTCGTAGTCCTCGGCCAGTTCCTGAGCCGGTGCGCCAATGAGCATGAGTACCCGTCCATCATCATCGGCGCGCCACATAGTCTCGTACAGCTGTTGGCGATCCAGATGCTCCACAAAGCTGGAGGCCAGACGTTCCGCCTCGGCGCGTTCACGTGCCTCCGTCTCCCGATCATGGATTTCCTTCTCCTGCTTGGCCTCGATTTCGCGCAGTTCTCTGCTATTGAAGGCATTATATATTTATATTATATCAAGTATTCTATAGCTTACTAAAATCTCTTCTGAGCCGCATCTCGCGCTTCGTCCTTGATGAAAACGTATTCATAGTAGTTCAATTGGGGCAATATAGCTGTCACGTATTGCGACAATGGAAAGTCTGGCAGCTTAGCAATGGGATTGCCCTCCAGATTGAGCACCTTTAGGCTGTTGACAAAGCGCAAGCGGTCTATCTGCGGAGCATAATACAACTGCTTAATAGCTAGGAATTATTATGGGTGTATGGAACTTACGCCATCCAGAACGTTGATTAAATTATTACCAATACTGAGTATAACCAATTTATCAAGTGCTTCCAAGTTTTCGATCCTTGTTATGCGATTGCCGAATAATGATAGCACTTCCAGATTGACTAACGTCTCCAGATTTTCGATTTTTGTTATATAGTTAAAGCTCAAGTTGAGTTCCTTGAGTGCCGTTAGCATTCCAATATGCTCAATCACTTCAATTTTATTGCAATTCAGACAGAGTTTGGTTAGGTTTGGTAGAACCCATAGATGATCGATGCGCAGTATATCTGGATGTTAAATGTGATACGAATATAAATTTGTGAATTTTATATATTTAATCTATTAAAACGGCTTACTACATTTTTATTGTTGTATTGTTACTATTAGCATTTCCCCTATTGAGTATTAGATTAGTATTCGTATTATTATTTAAGAGCTTGAATTAACTTGTGTTCACTTCATTCAACTCACTTTTGAACTCCAATCGAAGTGTTTTGATTCGCTCCAATATGACCGGCTCGAGCTGATGCAAGCGACGCGTCTCACCATGCTGCCCCTCCTCCAGGTAGGATGACCTAATCATGTCCAGATTAATAATGCCCGGCTCGGGAAAGTTAACCTCCTCGAGAAATGATTTATTTCGCTCAGCAGTCGGTGATTGGGTCTCTTCGTCCATTTCGCTCGCTGGCCATAGAACATATGATGGGAACTTGACTCGCTCGAGCATTGGCACAGCGTTGTCCTGGCAACGCGCTAGTGTCGCAAACAATAAATTGGTAAATGCGGAGCCGTTGAGTGCAGCGGGTGCCTGGTTACCAGCCGAAAGGCTATTCCACCGACTCTCAAGTCGCATGTGGAGAATGCGTATTGTGGTCCTGCTCCTTGGCTGCCAAAAAAAAAAAAAAAAAAAGCCAGGTTCAACCCTGGCGCCTTGAACAGGTGCAAGCGCTTGGCTCCTCGAATGATTCCACGTAGTCGTTGGACTTCGTGCGTGGCTCTCGGCCTCTCTCTCTCTCTTTCTCTTTCTCTGTCGCTCTGTCGCTCCCGAGGCGTGTTTGTTGACAACGGACTTGGGAGGGGCGCTTGGTCTACTTAGGGTTGCGGTTGTTGTGGATATCGGCGTAGTTGGTAGTTGTTCACGTTTGCTTCTAAAATAAACTTCTGCTCGCAATAGATATTGAGATTAGCTCGCTTCGATTTCAATTTCGCAACATAAATATCCAACAATTTCTAACAAAATATAAACACAATATATATTCAAACATTCCAGTGACGGTTTCGAGTGCGTCTTAGGTAAAGCTCAAGAGTTTTTCAATTGCAAATTGATGCCCAGTTCTAGCATTTAAAGTTAACTAAAACCAATCGATAAAGTGAACCCCGAAATTACTTAAAGTTGGTCTTTGAGTTGCTCGCGAATACGTTATATAGTATATATTTATATATACATATGTAAGGCGATGTGTCCAACATAATATATATCAAAGAGGTTTTATTGGTGTGCGTGCTTCTATGAAGAATTCAATTAAATGAAATGTTAAATGTGTTTCAAGGCTACGGCTACGGCTACAGCTACGGCTAGAACTAAGCCAAAACAAAAGCCTTGCTGACTCAAGTTTTGGCTCCGGTACCCTCTACTCCGCCTCCTCCCTCAGTCCTGCTCTGCTCCTGCTCCTGCTCCACACACATGCACATTTCCAGTGTATTGTCTTGGAACTTTCAACGAACCTTCTTCTAATTTGACATGGTGCTATGAATAAATAATAGAAAGTCCAACAATTCTTGCTTCTAATTGTCTCTGAAATGCGATACCAAATGGGGACACACACTTGGCTATATGACTGCATTTCGTATATGTATATACAGGGTGCATCCGCGTAGGGCGGGAGGGATTTTCAAAGTTCAAGTAAATATTTCACTTCGCTACTGCTCAAAATGTTAAAGGGCAGCTTGAAGCCGTTATAGAGTATATTCTCCATGTAACAGTAGAATAAAAGGTCCTCTCGCTTAAGGCTCAAATGCCAATCTGGTGTATAGCTTGAGAAAATTCCTAATGGAATTGTGCATTCGGATTCATTTATACAAATATATGTATATATTATTTCGGATTATCATAGACATCGTGGGGGTAGTTCTGAACACCCTATAAATACCAGCTAGTCCTTTGATTGGGTGAGTTCCATTTTCTTGGGGAATAAATGTTGGATTAAAGATTCATTAAACGCAGTCGACTGCATTAACTATTAAAAATTAATTACGATTTCAGGGCATAGGGTAGGATAGCTCCCTATCTAACATGTAAATTTGTTTCTAATTGCAACTGACTAAGGATACGTTTATTATGTTAACAGATCTCACTAACATGTATCCATTTATACTTATTTATATATCCATTGTGTAGCAGTCAACGTTGTCCAGTCCAATGCCAAACGAATCTTTTGTTTAACCCAAAAATATGCCGGCTGACCTTGATAGTTGGGGTAACACTTAGATGACAGATATCACCATGATTTGAATGATTTGGTCAAGCCTCTATATAGTTCAAGTTTACTGCTTCAATCAATATATTGATTATTTCCAAATTGAACCCATCTAAACAAATAATAAAAGAGCCGAAGTCTTCAACATGTGGTCTATACTCGATAGGTGTCCAGGTGTTCATTCAATCCAATTAATTGACTGTTACTTTGGCTGATGGACGCTTTCAACTCGACGATTTGATTCGAATTTAAGTGTTCACATTTGTTTTAATGGGGCTTGGTTTTTTAACAAGTCCCTCTGGGCATGTCGGCACCCAAACTAATCAACAAACAAATTGTTCTTGTAATGGAATAATTAATAAATCTCTTTCATTTAGTTTGAAAATATCTGGTATCTCGATTACATTTTAAAATGTGTTATTAATAAATCTTAAAATAACTATTATATTTTTTTTTAATGTATAAAAATCAAAATTAAAATTTATTTTATTTATAATGTACGTACGTTTTTGGTATAATATAAATTGTTGTATACATATTTACTTAACATAAATATTAAAATTACTTTTCATTAAATTTTTGTAACATAAAATATTTTATAATTCATTTATTTATGTTTGAATATATATACAAAAGAAGTGTTATTTTTATGAAAAAATATTTTTATTATTAACAAAAAATTATTGAAAAATTAAAATGTATTTAATTATTATATTTTAATTTTAATAATACAATAGTTAAACAAATTCGAGTTGCTTGTGGAAAATATGTAAAAACGCTCCCATGCTGATTGTATAATGAATCGTTATATAACACTGACCCAGCTGGGTGATGGAACCTATGGAACCGTTGTGCTTGGCCAGCGTAAGGACACCGGCGAGAAGGTGGCCATAAAACGCATGAAGCGCAAATATTATTCCTGGGAGGAGGCCATGAATCTGCGTGAAGTGAAGGTAGACTATATATATTCAGTTGTCCACTATAAGATATACATATATGCATTGTTATTCGCAGTCTCTTAAGAAATTATCGCATCCAAATATCGTAAAGCTGAAGGAAGTGATTCGAGAGAACGATACGTTATATTTTGTGTTTGAGTACATGAAGGAGAATCTGTACCAAATGATCAAGGATCGCGATACGCATTTACCAGAGCCGGAGCTCAAAAGCATTCTGTTTCAGGTAAGTCAGGGAGTCGGAACTCTTTATCATATACGTAAATAATCTGATGTTTTAGGTTTTAACTGGCTTGGCTTTCATGCATCGACATGGGTTCTTTCATCGCGATCTGAAGCCTGAGAATTTGTTATGCTCCGGCCCGGAGCTGATTAAAATTGCAGACTTTGGACTGGCACGAGAGATCCGCTCCCGGCCGCCCTTCACGGACTATGTGTCAACGCGGTGGTACCGGGCGCCAGAGGTGCTGCTGCACTCGACCAATTACGGGAGCTCCATTGATCTTTGGGCCATGGGCTGCATCATGGCCGAGCTGTACACGTTCCGGCCACTCTTCCCCGGCAGCAGCGAGGTGGATCAGCTGTTCAAGATTTGCTCCGTGCTGGGCACGCCCGGAAAGGTGCGTCTACGCTCCTTTGAATGCCGATTCATTTATCAGCTTCTTTTTTCTTCAACAGAGCGATTGGCCCGATGGCCATCGACTGGCTGCCATGATACACTTTCGGTATCCGGATTGCATCAAGGTGCCGCTGAGCAGCGTGGTCACTCGCTGCAGCCAAAACGGCTTGGATTTGCTGGAGGATCTGCTGGCCTACGATCCAGAGAAGCGGCCAACGGCCCAGCAGAGCCTCAAGTATCCGTATTTTCATGCGCTCAAGCGCATCTCGCCCACGGCGGCTGCCAAGGCCAATGTGCGGCTCAGCTCCAAGTACGGTGCTGGGTCGGGGCCCGTGCACCTTGTCCTACCTCCCACTGTGTCAAATAATGTGCTTCCGGTGCAGGAGAAACTGCAGGCCGTGACTGAGCTCATACATCAGAGCAATCTCAACAACAACAACAACAACAACAACAATAGCACCAATAACAACAACAACAACCACAGCGACAACAACCTCAAGAACAATGGCAAATCCCTGTACAATGGGCAGATCGGCAAAAATGTGAGCATACCCATCAAATACCAGCCGAAGATAAGCTTCCTCTCCAACAACGATCTGTCCACGGATCCATGCGCTCTCGGCATGGACATGGCCACGCAGCCGTCGGGCAAAGAGTCCATCAACGACATTTATCTGAATCGCAACATTTCTCAGCTGTTTGGCTTGCCCGCGTCGACAGTGGCCCTTCAGCAACCGCAACCGCAACAGCAACAGCAGCCACACCCACAGCCACAGCTGCCTCCCAATGTCTCCTTCAGCAACACGACGACGCGCAACGGCGGCGCCATCTACGTGAATGGCAGTCAACTGAGCTACGAGACGGCCAATAAGAATGCCAAAAACAACAGCCGCATAGCGCCTGGCATCGGGGGCTACTACGTGCAGACGCGGCCCACGCTGCTGCAGCCGGAGGCCAAGGTGTACAACATGTTCTCGAAGGTGAGCGCCGTGCCAGCGCCGCCGAATCTAATCGTGCGCCAGCACCAGCCGCCGCTGCCCTTCGAGCCGACGTCCCTGCTCAACGGATCGGCCATGCGACTGTCGGCGCGCTCTCAGGCAGCGCCATCGGAGGAGCCAAGGATAAAGGCTGATGATCTGGATCTGATATTGGGGTAAGTGAAGAGCGAACATGTAAACACTATGGATGCATCGGCAATAACTACAGGGTATACTAGGAAAGTGCATACGTATCGCATGTCTGTTGTCCTGAATCTTGTTTGTGTGTGTTGTCCACTCAGTTCTGTGGCTATGTTTGTCTCTCTGATCTGTTTTGTTGCTTGTTCAAGAAGTCGTTCTCATTCCGCATCCAGCTCAAAACTGAAAACGTCAGCGAAACGGCAACGCAACGCCAAGTCGAACATCCTGCTGGAGGACCTGTTCGGCCATCTGTCCATGGACTCGGACAGCGACAGCAAGTACCCGCACACGGTGCCGCCCACGCAGCAGGCGAAGAGTGGCCAAACGACGACCAGCTCCCAGAACGGACGCGACTTCTTCAGCGAGAACTTCAAGCGCGAGCGTGCCGCCAAGCGGCGCAGCCCCAACAGCCTGGAGGCGAACAATGGCAGCCGCACAGATTCGCTCTCCACGAATCCGTAAGTAGTTGCAGCAGTCGCTGTGGCATGACAGACGAACCGTTTGATTTGAATACAGTACATTCATATCTCATATCTGTATTGTGGTCTCCGATCATCGAAACTCATATCTCTTGTGCTTCTTTGAATGTCTCTCTATTATGCTATTTTGTCTCTCTGTCTTTCTCTTTGTCTCTGTATCTGTCTCTTGTTTTCCCTTGTATTGTTTCCTTTGTGTCTTTTCATTTGCTTGTCATTCATCACTGAACATTTTGTGCGTGCCCCAGTGATACCCAAAACGACTCCTCAACTGATGAAGGCTGTCGCTTTTGGCCCATAAGGTAAAAACCAGCATTCGTAAACTGTAAATAC
>NW_022045927.1:328084-340291 GCF_001654015.2 Drosophila navojoa
TGCCCACTGCCGGTTGATGAAAGCTGCGCTTCTGCAGCTTCTCCCACTTGACCTCTTTGGGCTCATCTGAGGCCGAGGCTGAGCCTGAGGCTACGGCCGAGGCACTGGCACTTGAGATGGTACTGGGCATGGTCATGTCTATCGTGTGGCTGCCATTGCTGGAGCTGGTTAGGCGCCGCAGCATCTCCTGGTAGTGCGGCTGATCGGCCGTTATGTACTCGGGCTCATCCTCCGGATTCAGGATCTGGTAGTTGGGTGTGCCCAGCTCGTAGGTGGTCGCGTCGCCCTGATGCATCTTGTTCCTCAGCTCGCTGGCATCCCAGCCATACTGTTGCTGCAGTGGCGCCATCCACGATGTGTCCTCCGCCGACGTCGGCTTCTCGCTCGCAGTGCAGCCCAGCAGAGACAGCAGCATTAGCAGCAGGGTGACTGCGACTCGTGCTGGTCGTGTAGGCGCTGCGTCGCTCATTTTGCTACTGAACGCTCCAAGTCGACGGCATCCATCGTTGCATTTGGATTTTCGGCTGAGACTGACCCACCGAATGGAAGACTCGCCCTCTCTGGCCCGTGCACGTGCGCCGCTCAATAGAGCTGGAGACGATGACGCGTCCGCTACGTGAGATTATCAACTTCTATGGCTGCTCGTCTCGAGTCTCGTCTGCAGATAGCATTAGTTAATCGGAGCATCTTTGCAATTCCATTTAACCTTATCCAACGATGACACACTACAATTCATATCTGTGAGTAACTGTGAGACACTCCAACTTCTTTTCAGCAAACCAAAACTGAATGAAAAGCTGAATAGATAGATATATACATTTATATATGTGTAAGCATAAAAAATAAATATCAATTGAGATTATCGAGATTGTATAAACTCGAGTTGTCTCAGCTGCTTTCCCTGTATTCCTCTAATCTGTGCGTGTTTCTAATAGCTATCATTTCTTTATTTAGATCACAAGAAATATATAGAGATATATACATGGTCATATCTATTTTGCGATATCTGTATATAATTTTCCTAATGTATTATCAATAGGAAATTGCTGGACATAATTGACACGTCTTAGCTGACCGATAATTTTTCATTTTTCATTAGAAATCGTGTAATCATGTGCTCTAACGCTTAAAATTAAATGTGTATACCCCTTCACGACGGAAAACGGGTATATTAATATAATCAATGACTTATATATTAGTTCTCTTGAGTGTAAATATGGAGTGTAAGGAAAATATGTAAATTAAATATTATCAAAATCAGAAATAAATCTCAAGAGAAGTTGGCTTACAGAAAAAAAAAATATATATGTATATATATAAATAACAAGTAAGAAAGCTCTAGTCGAGATTGTTCGACTACGAAATCCCCTGAACCCTTCGAAGAATTGATCAGGTCTAAATCGACTCAGCTCGTCGCCCTGGTTAAGAATATATGTATATACTCTCTGGGGTCTGCCACGCCTCCCTTTGCCTGTTACATGCTTTTAACAAAACCATTATACCCTGATTTCCCATTTTCAATGGGTTCAGTGTATAAAAATAACCAAACTAATTCCTTTTCAATAAATACCATTAAGTTCTCACTTAACCTATTTCTTTTTAGATTTTATCCGAAATTCAAACTAAAAAATTTCCCTTTAAAAAAACCCTAAGTCCCAAGTGTTTTTATAGCTTTAGCTCAGGCAACAAATAAAAAGTGCAATTATTTTGTGTTCTTCTGCAGAACAAATTCAATATTTATATATGTATATTTATGTATGTCTTCCTTCCTTCATGTATGTATGTATGTACGATGCATCTATAAAAAAAATTAATGTGTTCAATTATATGTACATATGTATGTATATAACTTAAGTATGGCTTGTAAAATGAATTGGCAATTGATTAGGCTGGCGCATGCGAGTAGATTGGCAGATTCCTTGACGGCTCGTGCTCGTGCTCGTGCTCGTGCTCGTGTTCGTGTTCGTGATATTGGAATGTAGTCGAAGTTATGATCGATTGGCTAAAATGTGATTTGAACACAATTTAGTATTTGTATTGGGCCGTGGGTCCCGATACGGACACATAGTTGCCCTCGGAGGGCTCGGCCGACTTCAGTATGGCCTTGGGAGCATAGTGGACGAGGGGAGTGAGTGGTGTCAGGAGCTTGGCGGCAATCAGTTTCTTGGGCTCCGGCGAGGGCTGTGGTATCTTGATGTCCGTTGGCTCGCGGCGCACGATCGCATTGAAGCCGCTGTGATCGTCCGCTGTGTAGTCGACGGTGCGCAGGTAGCCATCGGAGTCGACGAGCGTGTACTGGCCTACGACCTTGTCGTCCTTGCGCGTCTCCTTCTGGCTCTTGATGTCGCCCGTGTGCGGATCATTGACCAGCCAGTGGAACTCGTATGCCACCGGGCCAGAGTCCAGCTCCGGGCGCAGCTCAATGGCCCAGACGGCGACGCTGCTCAGCGTCAGGCAAATGCAGAACAGATAGCTGAGCTAAAGGATAGCGAGTAAGGACTAGTGCTTCATACAGCAAGACTGCTCCAACTTACTTTTCCCATTATTGGCAAAGTGAATGAATCTATTTGGCTTCAACTCGAGAACTGTGTACGCACACGACGCTGATCGAGATCGTTGTAATTAAACTGTGAAGTCCTCGGCGCTTTTATACTGCGCACGCATGACAGCCGCAACGTCTCAATCTCGCACTCCAGCTCCCACCTCGTCTCACTGGGTGTGAGGCAATCTGTGTCCGAATCTTTCCAATGGCTCCCAAAATCAAGCAGCGCGCTCATTAGCCGAACCACGAGTAAAAAAACAAAATAAATACAAATTATAAAACACGAAATACGCAAAGTGCTCACTCGACTAACACAACCACACGCATTGCTTCCAATTGGAGAAGAAAATCAGAAAAAGCAAGCGAGGCACATACCCAATCAGATTTTGGTCAAAGAAGGTTTATAGGATGAATTACATTTGTTTATAAGTCTTATTATTTATTAAATATCTATATAGAAGAAAAACCATATTATTGAAGAATGATAAATACTTAAATAATCTTAAATGAAATGAACTCAGAGTTCATGAAAATCTCTTAGTGGTTAATTCAAATTATTAAATTAGTGGTTCTTCAGTATAGAATTTAAATTTTAATATTGTTATAATATTGTAATAAATACAAAATTATCTTGTGCATTTCAAATAGTCTCTTTATTTCTCTTTATCTGTATAGGATTTATATGAATCCATAGATTGTCCGCTTAATAAAAAATAAATTCAAATCAAAAATTACATGATAATTATTTAATTGATGGATTAGTTTGAAGAGTAGATATTAATGTATGTAATACATGTGTATAAACATTCAGAATGACAAAAATATAAGATACTGTACTGTACATTAGTTGCTCATATTCAAAGCATGAATTAATTTCATACATATATTTATCAAAAATCACCTACTGTAGATCACCTCTTAGACTCAAAATGTATAATACTCTCAATAAGAGTATATACTGACAAATCATTAAGAAGCCGGCAAATTTGATCTAATGCATTTTTTATTATTTCAATTCGGCTCTATTTTGTCTCTTGAATCAAATGCTAATCTGAGCTGGCATAAAGTGTTCTGCTCAATTTATGAACATTAAAATTCCAATCAAGAAACCCAACCCAATATAGTGGAACAAGAGCTAATTATTTGTTTCTTTTTGAATAATTTACGTAATATATGATCTAAATAAACATGGTAAAAATTTAGTACATGATATGTGGCATGTGCCGTCGTCGCCTTTGGCTATATAGTGTTCCCGGGAGATGGCTAATTAAGGTGGAAATAACTCGTTTGATGTCATTAACAAATATTTTAATTAATCGCCATAAGATGGCGGCATTTGTCTTATTTGATGCCTTAAAATTCAGGTTATCTCATTTTCAATACTCTAAATTTTTGTTACATTTTTTATTAATTTTCCAGCTTGCGTTTGCAAATTGTGGCATGTGCACTTGTGCGCGGCAGGCGTTAGTTGTCCCAAACTGGGTTAAACATACCCAATATAAAATTAAAATAAAAAACTAAGTGCAAAATAAGATCGCATTTTGCATGCCCGCATTTTTGTCTAGCTGCACTTGTCGACTGGGCCCAAAGACTGGATTGCAATGTTATTGATTATGAAAGAGTTTTGATTAATGCTGAGAGTTCTCTTTGAAAATAGAGGTGAAACGAGAATATCAATTGGAGTTTTTACAGATGTACAAACTACATATATATATTTCTTAAAAAGTAAAAATTCGTTATATACAATTACTGAATAGAGTACAATATTATAATATATAATTTTAATAATGTTAAATTATCTCTTCCCTTTCATGACATTTATAGCAGGCAGCCTGTGTCATCAGCAGTTATCCACTTCCACTTCATTTACAGCATTTTCGCTGTAGCATTCAGCTTGTGTCAGCAGTTCCAGCGGCAATTCAATTCCAATTGGAGTATCCGACTCTAATCTTCCTCCTCTTGCTCTTTTTCCAATTTGGTGCGTATTTTGTGCTGTAAGCGCGAACGCAAAAGCTCGCGTCGCAGCGAATTGCTTTCGGCTTCTACAGTCTCGACGAGCTGCAATGGGAATCGATGATCGTTATCAAGCAATAATTATTTGTTTGTTTGATGTGACTTACGCTTTGTGTCATTGCAGCGCGTTCCAGTGATTCAGCATCGGCGTCGTCATCCTTCAGACAGCAGTCACAGGTGGACGAGGCCACATGCTGCCGATAATTGCGACACGCCTGGTCGGTGGGTTCGTACTTGGGCGGTGGATCATCATCGTCTGCTGGAGCTGAGGCTGCTTGTGCTGCACTCGCCTCCAGTTGCGCCTTGAGCGCTGCCAACTCTTCGCGCAAACTCTTATTCTGCATCTCCAGCAAGTCGACCTGTGTGTACAAAGGCTTATATGAAGCTGTAAATCTTTTTAACAAGTAGATTTTAATTACGCTTTCCAATTCAAAGTCCATTTCATCAATAATGTCATAGGACTCATCTAGCGCCGCTTGCATCTTGGCTAACTTCACCTGCAGCTGCTCCACTTCCGCTGAGCTGTTTTTGTTCTGCTGTGACATACGCTTCTCAAGCATCATTTGTTGTTCTGTTCCAATGGGACTCGGTCTTAGATATATGCACATACATATGAAGATCATATATTCGTCTTTCATTCTCACCTGACTCGCGCTGAGCTACTGCTGATTTCATTACCAGACCCGTGAGTGTCTTTTGCCGTTTGAACATCTCCTCCAGCGCTTTGCAGCGTTTCACCTTCTCCAGATATGCATCCTGCAGCTTATTGTATTTCTTCTTGTGCATCTGCAGGGTCTCCACCAACCGATCGCGCTCCTCTTCCAATTGAAATGCTCTGATCTTGGCCTCCACATTCACTGTGGCGCTCGTGTGCTGGTCTGTGGAGAAGCGGTTCAGCCTGTGTCGCAGCAGTATGTTCTCTTCTTCCAAGCGCGTATTCTGCGCTTTAACTGGAATCCAATTTAGAGCACGTTCTGATTGGCATTAAGTATACGCACCTGCTGCGAGCTCTGCATAAATCATTTGCATTGCGGATGAGCCTGGTCGCTCCATGTTGCCAACAACTGAACTGTTTTCAACTGTTTCGCTTAGTCAGAAGTTTCCCAAGTCTTATCAGTCAATTTCAAATAAGATAAGCTATCAACTCATTGCCATATACTGTTGCCATATCAGCAAAAACAAAAAGTAAATTTCTTGCAATGCAATCAAGTTTTTAGCGAAATAAAAACAATATGTAGAATAGTCTTCTAATATCTTATAATATCTATAGAAACTCCAATTGGATTTAACTGCACACCAGTTTAACAACTTCAACAACCCCATTTTGAAAGCTCGCTGAGCAAAAGCTCGTCTTTGCTTGGGTTCTTGTATTAGCTGCATTAGGGTGAACCAAAATACTGATTTTGACTGTTGATACTTGAATATTAAACAAGTTAATACTTTAACAGAAATTAGTAGTAGGTTGAATATAAAACTGAAGGTTAAATAAAACACACAATTGCATTTGTCTAGTACATTTATTATTTATGTTGTTTGTATAGTCTCATGTTTTCATTTAATTCATATTGGTAATTCAATATTTTCACTAAAATAAAATATGCATTTCTTAATGTGCTAAATAATTATTGATTATTGTTGAATTTGCTCGCACCTAATATCGAGTTACGCAGCTAAACTGTGTGTTTCATAAAATCCATTTCTAATTGTACATTTTACATACATCATATCATATCATATATCTTTGTATAATTGCATATCTATTGTGGAGCACGTGAGGTTTGCTACAGCGGGGATAGGGGCAAATGTGCTCGATTTGTATTAATGTGACTTCCGGTTTGGTGTTGGTGTAAACTTTAGTTGTATTCTATATATGTTCGTAAATAATTGAATAGAGCAGCAAGTCGATTGGGGGATCACACGATTGCAATGTGAAAGCTTTGACAATCCGTCAATAAACAGATGCAACTGTCCAATAAGTATCCAACAGATACTAGCTATACCTTCCTAAACAGATACTAACTATGTGTATGCTAACTTACTGACTTACTCTATATATGCACTTATTTAGTGTATAATTAATTGATATATTTAAGGCATTATCGCTAAAGTACGACACTCTCTCTGTATTAAAATGTGGCTCCAATCGATTATTTGAAAACATGAAATTAAGGAATTCGATCTATTCGCTCGTGGAGCGCTTTAAAATATATTCGCATTCTATGTGTGACTCGAGCTTAATTTTATTTCCTCTCTGTATTTCGCTCTGATATGAGTTCCTTATAGAATTTTGCACAATATGTACACACAAAATATATATGTATATTGTATTCTTGTAGTTAATTTACTTGTATTATATTCTATTAATTGCGTTTGTTTTGCTTTTTCAACAACAATCATTGTGTTAATTATTATTATTACGTTTTATTTGCATTACTCACACATCGTTTCACAGCACAATTTCCATTGACAATTGTTAAAATATTGATATTATTATATTAGTTCAGCTGTATTTTCAAAATTTTCTATTGATTTCTCTAGGCTTGTAAGGGACGCAGTCAAAATGTTTGCACATTAAAAATTTCGCATTTCGCATTTCGAAACCGAGATTTGAACAATGTAAAAGCTTTAGGGATCAAAGATACAAAATCTTTAGCAGTTTACATCGATCTAATAATAGTCTGGAATTTAATATAGTAGTAGGTATGCTCTTTTAGGGTCTCTCATCATGACGTCAAACATGACTTCGACTTGTAACTTTGGCAGCTGGCGACATGTCTGTCCGATTGAACTCAGCTGAGTTGGTTCCTTCTATAGAAGATAATTCATGCATTCACATTGCGATAAACTATTGATTAACTGTTACGTCGACTCTGGAGGAACAACAGTCAATTAGCTCTTAAAATGTAAATGGTACGTATACAGTATAAAATATGCCTATCACAAGGAGCTAAGACTACAATACGAATCTACAATATGCTTATACAATAAATAAACTAATTATAAATATTGTTGCAACGCTCCAAATGTGAACTTCTGTGAACCGTTTTGAAACATTGTATAAAAGATTATTTACGTGTTATCTACAAGGAAAGTACAATTGAACACTTGGTTGTAAGTACAAGTACATTAGCTGGTTTCAGCTCTTAAGGAAATCATAAAGTCAGACACATAGGGTTGTTGACACATTGGAGGCACGCCTGGAATGCTAGCGGAGCTCTGCAGGCGTCTCCATCTCCGTCTCCGTCTCCGCTCAAGCCGAATCAGCTTAAGGCTATGTGCGACAGTTGTTGAGATTGCTGGACTACATGCACAGGAACATGTTGAACTATCGCCACTACAAGCGAATCGAGTTCGACTCCTCCTCCTCATCGTTATCGTCAATTAGCTCGTTGCGATCGTCGTCGATCTGAATCTTGTGATGCGACGTATTTCGTGTGTGCTGCTGCTGCTGTTGTTGCTGCTGTTGTGTTGCTCGATTCAGTGGGCCAGCCGTGCCATGGGCATTAGTCGGTGCTACTGCTGGAGCTTCTACGTTGCTGCCAGAGGGCAGGATGCTGTAGTTAAGATCTTTTGAATTGGAGCGACGATGACGCAAAATACTGAGACCACTCGATGATGACTCGGGTACGGCCACTTGGCTGTTCAGATCCTTCGAATTGGTCCGCGAGTGGCAGCGCGATCCACTGCTACCCTCCACCTCATTGGAGTTCTTCACCTTGCCGGCATCAGCCACCACGTTCTTCAGCACATTGACATTCTTCTTGGGATTGCTGTGATGTGAGTGCGGATGGCGCAGGAAGTCCGCGTCGAAGCGAATATTGTTGGGCATATAGATCTGGTCGTAGCTGTGGTTGCGCGAGTGCTTCTTCACGAAATGGCCACAGCCCGTGGTTAGCTCGTCGTCGTCATCCTCCTCGGCGTACTCCTGCGGTCGCAGCTGGTTTTGTATGAAGCGTATGGGCAGCGACGGATCGTCGCGCAACGTCTTGTGGCGCACATCATGTGGATTCAGATCAGTGGAGTGATTACGTGTGTGCGACTGCAGCTTCTTCAGATTCGTGAACTTATTGCCAACGGCATCCGCAGCGCTGCTTGCCACATTGTGGTCCTTGGCAAAGCTCTTGATCATCTTCACATCGCACGAGGCGCTGCGGAAGTGCTTCTTCGACTTGGTCTGCGGCACATGGCAGCTGTTTGCTGCTGGCACCACATGTCCACACTTGTCGTAGCTGCAAACAGTTCCAATTAGTTGCGGCAGTAGCAAAGCATAGCCATAGCTTACCAGTATTCCAGCTGCAGGGTGCGCGAGTCGTTGCGCGATTCGTTGCGCGAGTGCCGCAATATCTCAGTTGGGATAATCAGCTCGCCGTTGCCTGCCACGAATCCAGTGCTCGCATCCCCGGCCGTCAGCTTCTCCTCGAATACTGCAAGCAGAAGAAAAAACATTTGTTAATATTTCGAAGGGATTGTGGATGTACTTACGTTTGTCCAAACTGATGATGGATCCGATGATGGGATCGCTGGCATTCAGTGGCTTCATTTTCTCGAGCTGCTTGCGCCTGCGCACGAGCCACCAGTCCACAATGAAGATAAACAGGGCGACTAGCTTAACGGACGCACACAGACCCACATATCTGAGGGGCAGGAGGGGTATATTAGCGGAGAGTCGGGTATGCTGAGCTGATGAGCGCTTACTTGTAACGAAACTTCTCGATATCATAGATGAGACAACGGCCGCCCTTCTCGCCACACGACGACTTCCACAAGAGACACGTGGAGTCGATGAGATTGCCAAAGACAATGGGCGCTGGTATATAGCCGAATAGGCGGAATATCACGAACTGCATGCCCAGGGCAAAGGAGCGCTCCTCCTCGGACACGGAGCGCAGCACAATCATTAGCAGAGGCATCTGCGTGGACGCCACTATGAATGTCATGAAGAACAGCAGTATGAGGAAGGGGTAGATGGTGCGGCAGGGCGTGGCGCACGGCCCAGCTGTGGCCACCGGCACGACAGTGACCTCAGCAAAGTCCTCGTTGGCACTCAATGCCTGAGCCTGGCTGCCGCCAGCGCCCCGATAAATGCTGCTCGAAATGTTGGCGTGAACACCTGCGAGAAGAGGAGAAGGGAAGAAGGGAGTGAGATTGAGGAACTTTAGCAGACGAGGCATACGCACAGGCACAGTTGGTGTAGTTGGAGCTGGACGAGAAGGCGGTGCAGCCGGCGTGGCAGGGACTGAAGTAGGTCAGGCCATTGTTGCCGCAAACAGGCTCCACCTCACTGGTCAGGCACTCGCAGCCGAAGTTGCAGGCGGCCGTCAGATTCACCTGGAACGGCTGGTCCAGCGTCGAGCCGTGCTTGGTGTAGTAGGGTATCGTGGTGCCGGCCATCTTCAGGTTGTCGCAGCCCAAGAAGAACAGCATCGCATAGCAGGCCAGGCAGATGACGTTCGTGATGAGCACGAACTGCACGGCGCCTTTTGGCTTGAGCTGGAAACGCTTCAGCACGCAGCCACCGATGAAGATGCCAATGCAGGCACCAGGCACTGCGATCGAGCCGGTGAATATGTTCGCCTGGCTCTTGCCCAGGCTGAACTGCGTCTCCAGATATTTCGGCAGAAACACGACAAAGCCGGAGACAATCATCAGCTCCATGCAAGCGCCGAGGCAGGTGACGATGTAGACGGGATTCTTGACCAGGCGCAGCATGGACTGCGGTATATCCTTGATGTCCTTGCCATAGCCGGTGTCCACCTTGGGCGGCGAATGCGTCTCCTCCTCTTTGGTCGTCACCGCCACAATCTCCTTCTTCACCTTGCCCAACTCATCCGTGGCGACAGCGCCCGAGTTGTTCGGCAACGTCAGCTGCACCACGCTGCTCTTGCGTATCTTCTTCTTCTCGCGCGTCAGCACCTTGGGAAAGGAGAAGAACGGAACAGCGACCACGAGCAGTATCACGCCGCAGAGCAGAAAGCCGCCCCACCACATGCCCACCCAGCGACGATCCCCAGGCGCTGCAGCGAAATAGATCAAAGATTGGATTAGGACTCTAGTACATATCATTTATATAGGATTTACTCACTTATGGATATGATGGTGGACGAGAGCGAGTCCATGTGGAAGGAGAGCAGGTAGGCGCCAAGCAGGAAGCCAACGACCGGTCCGAAAGCCGCCATGCTGTACATGCAGCCGATGTACATGGAGGAGCTCTCGGTGCGCACGTGATCGTCCACATAGGTGGTGCCCAGCGTGAAGAGCGGACTGCCCCCGCAGCCGAGCAGCAGCTGGGCGAGCACAAAGAGGAGAACGGGCCCAGTGGTGGAGGCCTTGCCCTCCAGGCAGTTGTCCTCGCGCAGCGTGTGCGGCGCCAGGGGCTGATGGGAGAGCCCGCTGGAGAGTCTGCCCAGATCCATGTCCTGGTCCCGCACCAAGGCGCTGCGGCAAATGTTGTCGCTGGTCTTGTTCATGATCGCAATGCCCGGATTCTGCTCGCCCGTAAAGTGCGGCACCATGAACACCAGCGAGCCGATGCCCATGATTACGGCGCCGATGCCAATCCAGACGGGTATGTGTCGCCGGCTGCCCAGGTAGCTGACGAATATGACGGTTATCACGTTGCCGATCTCGTAGCTGGAGGCGATGAGGCCCGAATAGCTGGAGGGGATCTCGAAACGCTTCTCAATGGTGGTGATCACCGAGTTGATGTAGCCCGAGCTCAGCGCCTGCTGCATCATCACCAGCAGCGACAGCAGCAGCACGAATATCTTGATCCTGGCGAATCTCTGAATGCCATACGGCCGGCAATTCAATATGCCGCAATCCCTCGAACGAAACTGCTCCTCATCCTCGTCGTCGTCGCGCTGGTGATCGGCATTGCTGCATTTGCTGGCTGCAGCAGCAGCCGCAGCAGCCGCAGCAGCCGCTGCCGACGGCTGTCGACTGTGGCACTTGAGGACGGCATTATCCATGGCGATCGTCGATGCGGCCGCCAGCGTCGCCTTGGCCGGCTTGGACAAGTCGCCCACATGCGAGCTCTCCTGGGTGGCATCTATGCTGCTCTCGTCGCCGCTGTTCGTCTCCGAATAGAGGCCTGTCATCTGGTACATTGATTCCTGTCGCCTGCAAGTAGACAATTGTATCAGCGCCTGGACCACACAGTAGCTTGCCACACGATTGTCATGACTTTTCTTGCACGAATTTGAATGTAAGGCTCGATTGGGAGAAACAAAAATGGGGAAAAACTGCAATTTGAATGAATTTTTGAAATATCTGACGTTTTAACGAACTATGAAGCAGCTACAAAGCAAGCGAGGCAATTCACGAATCGGACGGATTTATGGATGGATTGATTCCCTTGAGCTATGGCATCGAGTAGCAAATATATGAGAAAAGCAACCTGATTACTGATTATTAGATTACCAATATAAACTACAAACTAGATTCTATATTCATTCCTTAAAATCACTTTAAAGACGCTAGAAAAATCTTGAATTTTTATTTGTTTTTTGTTTTTGCTTTTTATGTTAAAGTAGTTCTAAAACATCTGGATTTCATGAAGAAACAAGTAAGAAGACTCTAGTCGAGACTGCTCAACTATGAGATACCCTGAACCCTCCAAGCTGATATTCTCATCATTCTGCACTACTTTTATG
>NW_022045927.1:340301-350432 GCF_001654015.2 Drosophila navojoa
CGTGCTGATCAAGAATATATATACTTTATGGGGTCTGCGATGATTCCTTCTGCCTATTACATACTTTTACACAAAAACATTATACCCTGATTTCCCATTTTCAATGGGTTCAGGGTATAAAAACAGAATGGTCTGTGGGAAAGGCTAAACACGAGTAACGACGACAAGGATGTCAAATCGAAGTTCCTCGAAAACATTTTGCAAACACTTTTCAGTGCCGGTCGGTCGAATCCGCTGCAGACTGCGACTCGCTGAGGGATCAACAACGTCAATTGCCTGACCTAGAGCCACGGAGCAAGTTCTAGGTTGCGGCAATTCAATCGAAGGACTGCACCGAGGACAATTCATTTGCCGTGCTTGAATGCAATGCCAAACAAAGGCTTTTCTCTTCAGGCCAAAAGCCAATTCTCGCCACGGGCAACTGCAGCCACGGCTCCCGGCAATCGCCAGCCAAACAGCCAACCGATTCGCGGAGTGACTGAGGCGAGGCTCACGTGCCGGGCTGCCTCGGCCTGTCGGCTGTTTGGCCTGGCCCTGACTTGACGTGCGCATTGACAGGAGTGCCCTCTGAGGGCTCCATCAATATTTCAATATTTGACCGAGCCGTCGTAATCGACTGCCATCGATTGTGTCTATCCCCAGTGAATTATTGATGTCGCCCGAGCTGCAGCCCCTAACTGCAGGCCTAATTACACAGAAAAAGAGCCGCCCAGTGGGTCGATTTCGAGTTGTGTTTGCACCAACCAGCCAAGGTGTCAATTTATGTAAATGATGGTGTTTCTATTTGGTTTTCGTCTAGGGGGTCTAGGAAATGCTTTGACTAATGTCCCATGTCGTGCTACTGCACTTTGGCTCACCTGTGACCTTTGCGATGTGTTGCGCCCGCCTCTGCATCGCTCGTGCACACACCAGACACTGAAGCTGAACCTGAGCCAGTGCCTGCGGCTGCACCTGAACTAGTTCCAGTTCCAGTGGCAATGCCTGCAGTTGCTGCTGCTGCTGCTGCTGCCGGACTGGATTCCTGCTCGAAGGAGGGATTCGTGTACTGCTCTGTATGTGTAGATGGTCGCTTGGCCGACATAATGTTGCATTTACGTTATAAAACCAATCATATGACACGACCATTCAATCAGTACGTTCGCCTTGCTCCTGTCCAAAGGCTATGTCATTGCACTGCAACTGCAAAAGAAGAAGAAAAGAAATGTTATAGGTTATATAAAGTAATATTAGTATATTAATAAATGCCTTATAGGAACTGATAAGCAGTTTTAGTATTATTTTAAAAATACTGCAAAAATTAAAAATTCAATTCATATATCTTAATCTTGAATTTATGAATAAATACTTTAGTCCATAAAAATCCAAAAAGAGAGAATACCTGCAATCTGTTTGATATGAACTCTATGATGTTATTTATTGACTGACTAGACTTTACCAAAAGAATACTGCATAGTAAATATCATACCAAATCAATTGCTTTATTTATATAATAATGCAATGAGTGATAATTTAGATGATATGAACCATAGATTATGACATAGAGATAATATAATACAACCCATTAATCTGCCACTCTATATTCACAATCTAATAACATCAGAGATTCGTTATTTATTTCTGGACTCTTAAACATATTCAAAGAATACTAGAAAAATTCTCGAAATTACCAGACAAATACTGATTATAATTACAATTTTAGTCTAGATGTACAATACAGAGGAGGATATGACATTGGGATAGTTTACTTTAATCCATTTAAGCTGCCATTGTATTAGCAATATGATATTATCAGAGAGTTTCTATTCAATGACGTATTAGGAACTTCATTACCTTTATCTTGAAACATTGCACGTAATGCGAAAGAAAAGTAATTAAAGAAATAGAAATGCGATGCGTTTGGAAATACAAATGAGCTGACAATTGACAGTGGCACTTAGACTTACATGAAACCGCCCCTCCGACCGCCCGCCCACTTGGCCTGACTGGGAATGGGATCTGATATGCCAGAACTATGAGCGGACTTAACACATGACTCAAATGAAGTATTTTTCTGTTGCCAAGAGTCAAGAGCATAATCGCACTTCTATAGAAGAAGAAGAAGCAGGAAGAGAGTGGAAGACAGAGGGGGAGCGCATACGCACATTTCTTGTACAATTGACTTCCGGGTGTCCTGAAGTGTTGGATTCTATTGCACGACTAATTGTGCCTTAAATCTTTGTGCCAGCCAACTCGACAAGTGGCCATGAGCTGCTGCAGAGGCTGGCTGCGAAATAATTACGGAAGACGCCAGGCAGTCAGCACTTTAGTGTGGTGCCAAGCACATCGCACACCAACCACACCACCTACTGAACCACTGAGCTGCACATATAAGGCAGCTCGTGTCGAGGCTGAGGCTGTGGCTGGGACTGGGACTGGGGCTGAGGCTGGTGCCGTTTCAGATTAAAAATACACACGTTATGTGACCATGTGCTGTGGCTGTGTGGACTCGTTTCTATGAAGGGCTGTGTGAGGATGAGCCGGGAGCCGCTGGCTGGGAATGAATTGGCAACAAAAGACGCAGTAACAAGAGCCGACGCGACACGACAGACGTCAGCTGCTGATTTCCCTTTCATTAATATGCGGCTCAGCAAAGAGCGGCAGCAGCAATAGCACTTGAACACGCCCACAAGCAACGCCCACACTTACACTATATACATATATAACTTTATATATAAATCAACGTGTGTGTGTGTGTGTGTGTGTGTGTGTGCCGGTCTTTGGTCATTGCGGAGCGCTATCGATTGGCAAATATGAAAATCAGCAAATGGCCAACATTCCACCTGCTGTTCGCAGTCGCGTCGCTCCGATCCCCGCAGCGGTCAGCGCATGTAAATTGCATGGCTAATTGAAGATTTGCCGATGGCTAACTTCTGGCTCGGCTCTCGGTGCGGCTCCGGTGCGGCTCCGGTGCTTAACCGTAATTTACGGCTTCCAATCTGACCCATTTGTTTTGGGGCAAATGCCCGGCTAATGTTCCGGCCGGATTGCATTTTGTCAGGCGCTGCCCACTGAACCAGTTAACCAATTATGTGACGCTCTTAGTGCATGTGCCCGGCCCCTACCTCGCCCTAGTCCTCACAGTCCCCTCCACTACCTATATATATGCCCTCTAGTATATATTCATTCAGTTGGTTATTCGTGTTGACCCACAAATGCTTCAGCTTATTGCTTTCATGTTTTCCATTTCTCGTGTCACAGCAAAAATGTTTTCGCCCGTCTCGCTCGCATCTCGATTCTCGCAGCTGCGAGCATCCTCCAATGACAAAATGTTATAAATTCCTCTCGTTCATTTTTCATTTGCTTCTTTTACATTTTTGGCAAGAGGCCAATGCAATTTTTCGGTTTTTTTGCTTCGCTAGTTCGAGAGTCCCAAATGGAGGAGTCACAAAATGAATTAAATGCATCAATATTGATGGATTATAATTGAAAATCTCTTTTCCACAGAGGGATAGAGGGATACAAAGAGAGAGAGGGAGACAGAGAGAGTGCAAATAACAAAACGCTTTTGTTGAAGCTTTCGTTACAGCACTTATCGCCAGAGAGGCAAGGATTAAGCATTTAGTTATCGCATTTGCTTAGAGATTATACTTGAAGTGTAATCATAACATCAGTGTGACAGTTGTTCAGTCTGTGTGTAAATATGAATGGAACAATCGTGTCTGCGAATGAGACAGTCATAATGGATAGACGTAAAAAGCCCCACAAAGTTTATATAATATATTCTTGATAATGATCAGCAGCCGAGTGGATCAAGCACGAAGAAATGGAGATCAGAATGTATAGAAGCTAGAATTGATAGATACTTTAAAGTAGATCAAATGCCAAGAAATGAATAACTCCCGACTGAAACATTATTTCTGGATTTTTTATAACTATGTGTGATATTTAACTGTACCTATTTGCAATAATATATCAGTAAATTATAGAATAACTATAGAATTTAAGATTGTATTTAATTTCGTTCTGAGCCAAGAAAATTATGTTTATTATAAAATCTACAGAATTCTTTGGGTTTTTTCCATTCTAAAATATTATAACTTGAATGCGCACATTTTCACAATCTAGTTAGGTGAAATAGTGTCGATACTACGAACATAGCCCGAGCAAGTAATTATACTCCAGATATGTTTTTGTTAACACACGCAGCTGACACTCCTGACATTTGTTTTTTTTTTTGTTTTGTGCGTAGTGAAAGTACAAAAGTCGCAACGACATGAAGTCAACTTATGAATCCACTTGACTCTCTGGCAATTAAAGTTAATATGTAGCATTAAGTGTGTCCCAGGGGCCACAAGCGGCTTGGGAGCTGTCCCCTATGAGCAGCTGCTGCCGATCAGCTGATGGGCTTTTCGTGACATCGATTATGGTCGAAATTACATAACTTTTGTAATGTATTTTTCGCGTCTCTCTTGGGTTTACAAGAGGAAATGCGCAGATATTTGTAATGAAACTTTTTGCGAAGTCAACATATTTGCGGTTAGTTTAAGCTTCTGTAATGTTACAAGACTATTTATCATTATGTTAATTTACATATTTTAGTTTTATTTAAGGAAGCTTTAATAACATTATCAGTATAAAATGCTCTTTGTAAGCTAGTTACTAATATGTTGATTTCCATCCTCAATTTTCTTTTGTTTCTCTGTCGTTCTTTCTCTTTCCTTGTTTAAGTTTGTGTAACTTCATATTTTCTCTCTCTTTTCCTGGCGGTAAATTGTTTTTGTCTCTTTCTCTGTCGTTCTACTGATCTATAATCTTGTCTAAATTCAAATCTCAAACAGTTATTATAATAATTGATAAATTATTTACTATTAAAAACCCATTCGAATTAAATCTGTAGTTAAAGATTCTCTTAAAATTCAATTTTAAATTGGGAATTAATTGTTTTCCTCTGCTGCCGCCGGTACAAATGGAATTGCTCTGAGAGTGAATTAGCAATCGCTAATATTAGATATTCAAATTGCGATAGGTCAGCTGCTAATTAAGTGCAAGTCATTTTGCTGTTCGGTTGAGTCAATTCGTTGTTGTTGTGTGTTGCCCATTTTTACGTTCAGTTTTCAACATGATTTGCTCCACTGTTGATGGCCATTTGTTTTTGCATAACTTTTACATGACACACATGTAGTCCAGTTAGGCATGACACACTGTCAACCAATGTGGAACCGCATGGCCTTCGATGTTGGCCAAAACCTGTACCGCAATTACCAATGGCCACAGATATTGTAGATACAGTTCGAGATATAGATACAGTAAGAAGATACTTTTTGAATTGTAGATACACCAGATACCAGGGATAGAATTATATAGATGCGGATAACAGATATGGATAAATTTGATAATATTAGCTTAACAGATGCACATTGAATCTCAGATATATAGATACAGATACAAAATCCACAAAGTCAAGTAGAGTAATGATAGATACGTAGATACAAGTTTATACAATTGTTTCTAGATGCAAAGCATAGATAAACAACCTCAAGTAAAGTATAGACACGTCATAGATAAGATGAAGATACAAATGCAACTATGGATACATAAAACTCGATATACAAGTAGAAGCTTACAGATACAGATACAGTATACAGATTCAATACATTTATATAGATTCAAATACAGCCTAAATACAAATTTATACAATTGTTTCTAGATGCAAAGCATAGATAAACATCCTCAAGTAAAGTATAGCTACGTCACACAGATGAAGATACAAATGCAACTATAGATACAGATACAACATAAACATAAAACTAGATATATAAGTAGAAGTTTATAGACACAGATACAGTATACAGATTCAACACATTCATATAAATTCAAATACAGCTCTTGTCTAGATACATTTGCAGACACACCCAGCGGCTGCCCGTCAGCTCTATAGTCGAAGCCCTATTCGAGTAAATCCTAATGTCAATATGCAAAAGCCAAAAGAAATAACGACCAAATAAGCATTCATCGTTTGCAGCTCATGATTAACGGAGCGCTGGCTAACTGTACCGTTGCCAATAATCGAGGCCAATGCTTTTCGCAACAAGCACAAGCACAGCTCTAGAACAAAGGCAAGCATTTCGCCAAACAAGATCAACAGCGAAGCCTCGCAGCAAAATCGCAACTGGCGAATGGCGATTGGCCGTTCGTTCGTTCAACTCGCAACGAGTGAGTCAGGTGCCACCTTAGCATGCACCCTCAGTGAGCAGATGATAGCAGAAGAGGCGCAGGGGGGAGCAGGGGAAGCGAAGATCTTGAGCAACAATAAACAAAAGCGAAGCGGAGCCAACGAACGATCTTCGTGCTTGTGTGGCACATTGAAAGTGACATGTGACTTTTTGCACAATTAAAAATAATCATAAATTTTACAATTGTAATTGTAAATTGCGTACTGCGCATTGCATTAGGCAGAGACATACCCACACACACACAGAGAGAGATACACAGAAATGTTGGGAACTGGTTAAGAGGATTAGTTACTCCCCCAGCAAGCGAACTGTAATCCGATACACTCCATCTAACTGACAATGCCCCGATGGCCCGTTGGCGTTGTGCTCCGCGAGTCATTCGGGTGGTTGGGTTTTTTGGGTGGTGAGGCACGCCAACAATACGCGAAGCCCCGCGCAGTCAGCACCACAAATGCACGGAATGCAGCTGAAAGCCTTCCAAAACTTACTTCAAGTAAATGCACAACTGTCTCGATTGCAGCGAATGGGAGCATAGAGGGGGGGAAGGCGCTCTTAGCATTTCGAAACTCGAGATTGCAGTTGTCTAAATAAACAGCAACAAAAAGATTTATATATGTATGTATCTTTAAAGTAGCGAAAGTAAAGCCCAACGTAAAGCCCGCATTTACTTCAACCTAATTGGTGCCTGACAACAAATTTGGCAACAAATCATTTGCTTGAGAAACTAAATTATTATATTCATTGTGTTTAGCTACGAAAATATTTAAACAGGTTTTTAATCAGGCTTGGAATACGCATATGATTAGCCCTAATACCATAATATATATATATATGTATAAATGTATATAAATAATGTACTATAATATAAAAGAAATATAAAAGAAATGAGAAATTTATTACATTCCTAGAATTTTGCAGCTCACAAAGCTCAGAAGAAAAGAGTTAAGAGTAGGTTTAGTTTCATCAATATATATATTTAAATATACATGTGTACAAAGTATAAAAAATATATATTTTTGTATGAAAATATATTGATAAACAGTCGATAAAGCCCGCTTTGCAACATTGTGCCTATAAATTACAATTATGAGCTGATTGCTGTTGATTAAAACTGAAATGAGAAATTCAACATTTTGTATGCCCAATTTGGATTTATGGGGAAAAACGCTAATGGAACAATATCGACAATTCCCGCTAGGCATTTACGCACTTGGGCATCTGTTATTAATCTTATTAAAATACACTCCATGTATTTTAGACACTTGATAACGCAAATAAATGTGGGTCAGAAAGTCAAGCAACATTATAATCTAACAAATACCCTTATCTCTCTCTCTCTCTCTCTCTCAATATATATTTCTCGAATGCGTATTTAATACTTGTATAGACAATATTCTTATCGCTGAATAATATGCAAAAATACATAGTACATGCTTATATGTATATTAATTAAAAAATAAATTTAAATATTTACATAATAAGATAAATAATAAAAAAAATAAAAATATAAAAAATATTATATTTTAATTATTTTATGTTTATCACATTTATTAACTATTTTAAAAATATAAATAAAGTTGATTGGCAACCCCATATATAAAGCCCATGTCTTGTTTACGTCTAGAGCCAACTCTCCATCGTAAACCTTGCTTCATTAACTCTTGGATTAATATTACATATATATATATACATCCATATATTACAATTTATTCATAGCTAAAACAGTTTTCCACATTGTCATACCTCTACCCTATTAAGAATAATTATGTTCTCTTCGGCTTTTAGTTCCCCTCTTCAGGCAGAGATAATACAATTATAGCTGACAATTCGAATACAGGGTATAGCTGTACAACCTGTTCACACTTTATAATGCAAACACTTAGCACCTCGTTTCAAATGAGCTAGCTATAAATAATATGCGCACATAGGAATACAATTCTTAGATCACTTCTATAGGAGCCGTACCCTTTGACAAACTCAATGAGAACTGATGTTAGAGTATGAGCTCAAGTTACTTTTTGTGTATTTGCGCAGAGCTCGAGCCGTTCGTTGTAAATTGCCCAACATCAAATTGTGTACAGAGTAAGCGATAATTGTAATTATACGAGCTGCATCATGAAGCTTGCCCACACAATGGACTTTCCGGTTTAGGGTTTACTCGAAGCTCTAGCCATGGAAAAGTTAAAACAAAGCAAGCAACAAAAGTGCGTGCATGCCCTCCCTGGATGGAGATTATCAAGTCATCAATGTCAAGTAAAAAACGGTCGAGGTTATGCCGCACATTACATAAGTAGAGTAGCGTAAAGTGAAGAGAGAGAGCGAGAGGGAGAGATTGATCTATATACAGTGGTATATCTCTTCGAATAGGTATGTAGTTAGTGTATCTGGTTGCCACGATGCGACGCCATAATTCTAATTGTTTAGTTCTCAAAATGTCCGCACTCTTATCAGCGTGCTTATACAATATATGTATTTTCGTAATTGCTTCCACTGCCGCTGCTCTGGGCAACTGTCGGCAGTCAAGGGTCTCTCTATTTGCGCAAATGTGTTACAAATATTTATATAAATCAACGGGCGTGGAAGAAGAGCCAGTCTCTAACAAAGAAACTATTTTCAAATACATTGTTTGCCGAGTACGGCTGCAGCTGCTGTCTCAGTGTGCATAATTATCAGCACTGTTCCGTTCCGTTCCGTTCCGTCCCGCTCTTATCAATTGGCAACAAATGGCATATCGAGTGACAGCAAATATCATTTATCACCGCCCTGCTCTCATTATCAGCTCGCCGATATCTCAGAAACGAGCTAATTTATCTTCAAGAAGATACACAAACAATCTTGGCATTTCAAAGAAAATAACATCTTTTATGTGAATCACAAAAAAAAGAATAGTACAAATGCAAATATCCCCAATTTACCTAGGAGATAAGGTAAATTGGAGATATTTGTGCCTCCATTTATTCATTAGAGCAAACAAACATCTTCTATTGGTTCCGTCTTTAAGAACCAGTGAATCATAAATGGCTCAGTTTTTCTTTTAAGTACGTAAGACTTAATTGTATTTGAGCTAATTTTAATTTGTACAGGCATCTCTTAGTTCTACACAAATGGCTCCATTTAAACAATGCTTAATTTTAGTTAATCTTTGACTCAGAAGTTTCGATGGTTAACTTAGTTGACCAATTTCTATCCTTTCCATACATACTTCACGATTTTCAGCTTGAGTTGGCGCTTTGCTTTTCGAATTAGTGACTCAAAATATGAAGTTTTTATGATGCTTTGTCTAGACATATCGATTGTAGTTGTTTATGCTGTCTGGAAGTATATCGCATAGAACTGAAACTATGACTCAAGCAAATGGCCTTTGCTCCTTTTCAGGAAGACTAAAACTAGGTATATATATGTACAAATATTACTATATAAGATTTCTCTGCAATTTATCAATACATTACATTAAGACATGCAATAGCTATGCTTCCAGAGAATGTCTTATCGAAGGACGTCTTTAAACACTGCATCAAAGCGAAATTCCTCTGGCTGACTTCAGGTTGAACCAGTTCGATGACAGCCTTGACTTAGATATTACAGAGCCAGCAACAAAGTCTCGTTCAAACTTCGGAATTAAGTTTGCTTAGACCTGCTATACCTCTAATATATGTATGTATATGGGCAAACTAAAAGAGAATCTGACAGCAATGATGCGGACTGGCTTAAAGTTTTGTGAAAGTCCGTAGTTTGTATCTCTTGATGCTTCACAACTAATGCAAAAGGCAAGCGAATCAGCAGCGAATCAAAATCAAAATAAAAAGCAAATAAAACAAGTTTTGCAAATTCACTTCCTGTACGAACAAACTTTTATATGGTATGCATATATATATGTCGAAGCAAGTAGTATTAATATGTTGGCGCGCACTGTAATTGT
>NW_022045927.1:369149-383579 GCF_001654015.2 Drosophila navojoa
TTTATTTATTTATTTATTTATTTATTTATTTATTTATTTATTTATTTATTTATTTTTATTTATTTATTTATTTATTTATTTATTGTTACAAAAAATTAAATCTAAATAACAATTCTTAAGCCAGAGCGACAGGGCCTGCAGGCATTATATATATTGTGGGTTTACCATTAATTTATTATTTTATTATAAAATTAAACAATAATCAGGAAATCTCTCTAAGTTCCTGTAAAAAGCATAAAACAAATATAAATAAAAATAATTTGTGTACAGTGAACCGTTGCGAACTGTAACTAATGCAAAATTGTATTTGATGCCCGCCGTGTTTAACCTGGCTCTAGTCGGAAGTCAGACCCCCGCACCTCCTATAAAAACTCCCCAAACACTATTCAGGACTATTACCGACATCATCCCTCAAGGCGGGTGTCATAAAAAATAAGACCAGCTAAGATGATTTTATGACTCGAATTGCTGGCACCATCAACAGATTGAAATACAATATGAAACAGGAATAAAGTAGCAGAAGCAGCAGCGGGGGGCTGGTGCTGGGCAAGGTAATAAATTAAATATCTGTTCGACAAATTGATTTTACACATAAATACATATATATATGTATATCTATATGTATAGAGAATAGATATTTTCGTAAGGTGTTTGGGCTCATTGTGTTGCCAACAAATTCAATTTATTTTCCAATAATCGAACTGCTTGCAAAATGTCCTTTTACACTGGACACACGGACGGCAGATGGGATGAGCTGCGCTGCGCTGCGTTGCCCCCCTGCAGAGAGGGCACAAAAATGCTTCGTGGGGAGACTTAAATGTCTCAAGCACTCATAAGTCATTTACCCCTGAAAAGTGCAGTAATACGGATCAATTTCCTCATGTGCCCGCCCACTCCAATCGAGGCTGGGCACTGATTGGAGGCGAAGTCAAGTGAAGTGTCCATTGTGTCGACTTTGTTGCAAACGTGACAATCAACCGATTTGTTTATGAGCTGCAAGGCGCAGGATGTGAAAGCTTTTAATTAGCAAAAATTGATAGAAAGGACTGCAAAATATTTATATACATATATATTTAATTGTAAAGTAAATGGCGTTCAGTTCGCATCAGGGCTGCAAGTAATTTAAAAAATAATCAAGCTTTAAAGACAGGAATTGATTTTGTATTAAAGTGATTTAATTTAATTGTTTAAAAAATTAATGTCTATCTCTTTTTTCTCTTTTTGGCTTGAGTTTGATTTTTTTTATAAGCTTTAAGTAGCATACACATTTATTTAAAATTATGTATTTATTTTTGTTGATATATTATAACATCATTTTAAATATACTTAATCGATTCTTACATTTTAATTATAGTTTTATTTAATGGAATTTGTTGAGCTATTTTCTCCAATAATAATAATATTTTCTCCAAGCCAATAATTTCATACTTAGTAAAATCTCTCAGCAAACCCATATTTCGATGGCCATCTAATTTGGTATGGTTAGATATATTGGAAGCGCCCTAAACACACACTGAAGACACGCTTTGTAATTAAAACAATAAACCGTTAAAATCGGTTGTACAGCGAGAGCAAGTGGAAAATGGGTAGAAGACGTAGAGGAAGCGAGCGATGGCTGTAATCCCGAATTGTAGCGGATGATTTATGTTAATGCCATGTCAACTGATTAATATTTTTGGTCACGTGCCGCCATTCATAACCGAGCTGCACTGTACTGGACAAACACGAGCAAAAAACGAAAACAACATGATGAGCAGGAGAAGGGAAGAGAGACAGAGAGAGAGCGAAGGGCTGGCAGCAGGGAGATTTATCGCTGCACGCGACCTGGCAAACACTTGGAGTCTGGGCGTTCAGCCTTGTCATCACTTTGACACCAGTCCTAAGAGTGCGATAGAGAGGGAGAGAGTGAGAGAGGGAGAGAGGGAGAGACAGGGCCAATCCAAGTCGGAAATGCGCTCACGTAGCGCAATGTGCAACAGATGCCAAAACTGTGGGAATCCATGCATATAATCTGTTCTGGGTTTGTTTATGGCACTACCAAGACATAAATACAGCGAGCCCCTGTCGCTGGGGGCAGCCCAAATGGCCGAGCTAATCCCTGGAACAGTGCCTAATCCGTGCAGCCTTTCGCAATTGCTGAATTTTAATTAACCACATGAATATGACTCTGCCGTGGCGTCGCCCTGTCTACCATGGAACTGCCCCGATTTACGCCTATGACAACGCGCAACCAGAGCTCCAGCCAAGCTGCCCCGCGTCCCGGTTAGGCGCATCCTTTCAAACTATTCAGCGGACAGTTTTCTTTTTCTCTTTCTTTTTTTATTTTTGAGGTTAATGCATCCTCAGGCTAGATGGAGAAAAATTGTCTGTTGACTGCTTCGGGGGCTGATATTAATTATTAACTCGTTTCCCATTCAGGAAAATGCTTTCGCCTCGCCACGCCACGCCAAGGCGCTTATCTGTTGCACACAGCCTTCGGCTGGCTGGGCCCAAAACTCCACCCAAAGCCGGAAAATTGCCCGTGCAATGCTCAGCGATGCTAATGAAGCGTTCCACTTGGCCCAGCCTCCATGCTCGCGTCACACTTTCCGTTTATCAACGAGTGCTAAATGCAGGTTTCAGCCATGCAGATTATTTGGCTTGAGCGGAGCTGTTAGTCCAACACCCAAATAACGGGTTAATTGTTGAACAACTTGGCTCATATTAATTAATTGCTATAGTTATTTGAGTTCATAGTTTAAATTGAAATTTAATTCGAATTTATGTAATAGCAAATCTATTTTAAATTTGATTTAATTTGCTGAACAAATCAAATAATAGAGCGGGCAGCTTCTTGAAGTAGCGTTAATTTAAATACGGTACCTTTTATTTTATAGCTAATTATGGTTATACTTTTCTTTTTATGGTAAAAAAAAAACAGGTAAAATATATAAAATTAACTTTGCTAACTAAAAGTCGACATATTGATTTGAAAAAAAAAAAAATAGCATTTGTAACTAAAAATATTCTGAGCTACAAATTATACAAACATCTTTGTTTTATTTTTTTTTAGACCAAGATGAAAAATAGATAAATACAACTTAATATACAAAATTTAAATTAAAAAAAAATAATAGTAAAATAGTAAAATCTTATATTTTTAATATATACATTTTTTTATATTTATATTATATTTACATATTAAATGTATTTAAATATTAATATCCCATGAAGAAAACCACATAAATACTGCTTAATAAATATAATTTAAATATTAAAAAAAAAAAAATAGTAAAATAGTAAAATCTCATATTTTTTAATATATAATATATATTATATGTGTATATATTTTTTATATATCAGTATTTTTACATATTAAATGTATTTTTATATTAATATACATAAATAATATACTTAAAATATAAAATAAAAATTAATATTTATACCTGTATATACTTAGGAATTAAAAAATATTTATAACTTAAAATATGTATTTATATATAAAATATTTTTATAAAATAAATACGCTTACATGTAAGTAAGCAATTTTTTATATTGAATATTATATATGCACATTTTAAATTTACATTTTAAATAATGTAATTTTTAAATCTAATCTTTCTATTTATTTGCTTCGTCTAAAAATATAAATCAGTATTAAACAAACCATGGCAGATCCCATATACTGAATTTTTAAATTAAAATTGCTTCCTCAGTTTCTATTTAATTAATAATAATATAAATGCAGCTTGTAGTCAATATACTCTTTATATTTGTATACTACACACACTAAGTCATTATCTAATTTCTGTCCCCATCACGTGTACAGCAAATGAAAAGGCTTTCACACCAAATACCTCACGTTTTCAATTACAATTTAAATAAATGCAGCAGTTTGCATTATTAACTTTATCAGCTTCAACTTTAAGTAAATTTGCATTTTATTTACTTAACACTTTGGCCCACTTTAATTAAACGCGATAAGATAAAATTATCTGAGATCTGATAAGCCGGAATGCCTGGCAGAGCAAACAAATTTGTAATATAGAACTGCACTTACTTATGCACAAAAATAACTATTTAAAGCACAAATATTTGCATTTAATTTAGATTTGTTTAATTTTATATTTCATCTGGTGTGAATATTTAGTCACGCGTATCTTACGAGGTGTTTCACTGTAGGTGTTGAGACACAAAGATTATCATTTATTCATATACTCAAAAGCAGCGTCCAGCCGAAAAACGTGTGGGCGGATCAGCGAGACGGAGCTATTAAATGAATTAAGCGCGGACCACAATGAGAATTTGTGTGCCAAATGTCGTCCGCCCTCCCCGTCCCCGTCCCCTCATTCACCAACACACTTACCCTGCAATGCGCCGCCCCAGCAGAGCCAGAAGAGCGCCCACTTGGCGGTGCAGAAGCGCTGCAGCCACTGCGGCCGGAATCGCAGCCAGCCAAAGCGTTGCTCCTCCAGGCATGTGGAATCTGTGCCCGTGGAGCTGCGGCTGGACCGAGCACTATTGTTATTATTCATGCCACTGCCACTGACACTGCCATTGCCATTGCCATTCCCGAGCTTTGGCACACTCGTGTCCAATGTGCAAATGGTTGACATGTTGCTGGAGTCCTCATCAACTGCCCGAGCTGTGGACATCTTCAATTCGGACTTAGATTGGATCACTTCAAGAGATAATTCACTGGAACTCGCGTCTGCTGCGATCCGCATCGAACGAAGCGCCAACTGCAACTGAACGCACAGATTTGAACTGCGCCAAGCCAGAGCTCAGCCGCAGCCGCAGCCTCAGCGTCAGCCTCAGCCGTTTCCTGATGCTCGCCGCTTAACAGCGCAGGACTTAACAGAGCTCTGTTAGCCAGCCAAAAGCAACCCCATTCACATACACACATCTGTTGGCGTAAACAAACTTTATGAATGAAATTTTACGCCGCTTACCCTTACCGCATCTTGCCAGACGCTCGCTCCCCCCGCGTCCATGTGGTTCGCATATCAACAGTTGTCAAGACATTTAATTTGATTCTAATTTAAAAATATCTTAATGTGGCGGCACAGGCGGCAAATACTATTTGAAGAGCTCGCCAAGTATTTGTAAAATATTATTATTATTTTTGTTTTATATCTGCTGCGGATGACTGAAATTTGTTCATTTGACTTAAGTGCTACTTAACATCGATTTTGTATTTAAAAATTCGGCTAAGACAAGATAATTTTGTGAGAATTACTGTTACATTTTTGAGTATGTATACTTCTATAAATAGATTCTTACTATTTACTACCGTTAAAGCTTCCTATACATAGATATGTATATACGATTGGTATTAGTCAAAATTGACAAAAGTATTCTAATTATAATATCGTGAACGGATTCAGTGCTAGAGAGTGTTGAATCACCTTTAAATGTGTAGAATTTGCAGATATCAAAGCAAAAATAATATTCAACATATAAACCTAAAAATTCCAATAAAAAGAAGAAAAGCTTTAATAGTATTAAGTAAATGCGGAAATTCAGCATTCGCTAGACTTTTATTTTCCTCGAAAATTCTTTCGTTTTTTGATAAATTTCTCTTCAACAAAATAAAAAATAAAATAAAAAAATAAAACCCAATTTTTTTATTCGTTTTTTTTTCGAAATTTTAAATCATAAAATAAAGATCAAATTGTATATTTTGAAGGATGTCACACCAAGCGAAAGATATAATGGATCTGAGTATATATATAACATAAAATATATATAATTCAAAAATCATAGTCTAAATACTTTGGCACCTACCAAGAAATTTCTATTAATACATCTTTGAGTATAAATACTATTTGTTATATATGCGTCAAGTTACTTTAAGCATTGCGGATAAGCTCGTATCCCATATCCATCTGTAAACTAGGGATTAGCATTATATCGGGAAAATAAGCAACCTAACAAAAATTTGATGTAAATGCAGCTAAATTAATTTCACATCACGCTAAAAATATATTCCGCTTCACTTGAAATTCGTGTCCGTATCATATCTAAATTTCATTATTATAATCCGAAACTCTCTTTGATTAAACTGTGCGATAACTTTAAGATAAACTTCATTGAAAATTTCAATAAAATGTGTTTTAATTCCACTGTACGACGCACTGACAAGCCACAATAGCTATAATCTTTAGTTAATTTATTTACAAATAATAAAAAGCCATTCTCAGCAAAGCAGACGAAGAAGAAAGCAGCCCTTACAATGGCATTTCGTTGTCTTTCTCTTGAATGGGGCAGCATGAAATGGAACGTCTAGTCGCCCGTCATCATTTCCATGAACTCTGCAAGTAGAATCGATCGATGTCGTTATAAGCTAATCAGATTTAACCTTCATTATGCGAATTACCATCAAAATCAACAGTTCCCGAGCCGTCGGTATCAATTTCGGCAATGATGCCATCGAGATCGCTGGATGACAGCTTGTCGTCGAGGGCGGCTAGAATCTCTTTGAGTGTGGACGTGGTTATGTAACCGTTGCCCTCGCGATCGTACAAGCGAAACGCCTCTTTCAGCTCCTTCTGTATGGCCTCGGCGTCCTCCTCCTCGAGAAAGTGGGCCGCAATGTTGCAGAACCCATCGAAGTTCACCTTGCCCGTATCCTCCGGATCGTTCTCGTCGATCAGATCCTGCAGCTCGCTCTCCTCGAACATTTGGCCCATGCTATTCAGGATAGTCTTCAGTCGCAGCGTCTCGATGAAGCCCGTCTTCTGGGTGTCAAACATCTGGAATGCCTTGCGCATAATGTCCATTTTCTCATCGTCCTCCTAAAATTTCGCACCGAAAATTCGCAAAATATTTTCATTATATGATATAATAGCCGATGGCCGTCGGCGATTCGTACCATTTTAATATTATTCCGCTGCCGGCTTCTGCTGTCTGTTCCGTATGGATGAGCGATGCGACTATGAATGTGGGGTATACCGAATGCGAGTGGTATTTGGCCAACTGACTTTCTACATCAACGAGTTGCTGCTGCGTTGGACCGCGAACGTGCACTAATCCGTTCGTCTGGCCAAGATCATTATTTATAAACAACAAAAAAAAAAAAGTTTTTCTCGGTTAAGTGACTACGTCATCAGCACGCAGCACGCTGAGCGCACAGCAGAGCGCACAATTCAACCCCACCCGCACTCACACACACTCTCACACACTCACTCACACTCACTCACACCTCGTTTGGCCATCCTTCAAGTTGGAGGGGGAGGTTATTGTTGTTTGTTAGGCTTTTGGCCGCAACGCTTTATTGATGCTGACCGAAAAATATAGCCAAAGGCGTTCGCCGCATGCATATAACTATCGGAATGTGCTGCCGGAGGCTGGCCAGACACTCGACCAGATCAAAGTGATGCACGGCCAGGTTGATCGCTCGATCTCTCCATCTCGCGATCGGTCAGACTAAGGTCGCCCACTGGCACCACGGATGGCGACGTCATCTACAGCTCAACCGCGTTCAGCGATTGCCGGAAAAATCAAACAAAATGCAGCGAAAACGAATGAAAAAGAACTAAATCTGCTGCAACTGCGGGCATATGCGATAGCCCTATACTCGCTCAAAATCTATTGAGAGCTTTACTGAATGCCATTAACATTAGCTAGAGCTTATATACTATCTTAATGCCACCTGGTCTATATACTTCTGGGTCAGCCTCGAACTCATTCTAAATCTCAAGCCATCGCAAGGCCTTCAAACTTTTCTCGGCAGGAAACATATTATTTAGACGGCTAAAAGCCACTTATTCCTTATAAATTTCTATATCAAGGCAAGCACTACTAAAGTCGAATACTATTTTTTTTTATTGGAACTCTGATGCACCAATGTTTCCCTGTCAAGGAATCTTCCCTAGTAACCCAAACGCAGCAAAAAGATGAGCATGATTTACCTCAATGAATCATAGCTTTAACTAATCCAAAAATACCATATTCTACTGCTCTTTTAACAGCCATAATATAGAGTATGGTAGTTCTTATGAAGATCATTTACATAGATGTATATGAATTACCTATTGAAGTACCAGTAATAATAAAAACAACAAAAATGTTGATCACCTAATAAAGACTAAGCTGTAATCTCCGATGTAATTATTATAATCTGTCATTTCCATTATCTTTGACAATTCATAGAATACTTTAATTTCATATATATTGTTTTATATTTCTTATAGTGAGATCTATCGATTGCTAAACATAATCTCAATGCAGTTATGGTCCAATGCAAATATACTCATCTTACGTCTTATGCGTGCTCATAAGATTCTACAATGTCGAGCCGAAGCGGCGGTGCAGAGATTGCCCCTAAGATCGCCCCCAGTCGGTCGCCGGCAGTCACTAAAAATCGGCTATAAACGTCCTCACAATCAGTCACAAAATCAGCGCAAATTTCTCACGGTAATTGTATTTTTAGTACTTTATAGCAATTTTTGTCCAAATGATCATGAGCAGTGGGCCAGATGTCGATGACGATGCCGATGTTGATGGCGATGCCGATGGCGATGGCGATGGCGATGCTCCGCGCTCTGCCGCCATAGTTACCTCTCCTTCGGGCGCGTAAATTGTTTTCAGAAGAGGAAAAAAATAAAGGCAGAAAACAACAACAGCAGCTACAACAACGCGAAAAAAATGTTGATGTGGTTTTAGATTTTTGCGTTAAAATAAACAAACAGGCATTTCAGCTCTGGCAAATGGACATCAGAATTGTTGGACGTGCACCAAGCCCAGTGGACAGGTCGAGCGGGAAGCATGCGGTGCTGCAGGCGGCCATAAAGTGTGTGTGTGTGTGTGTGTGTGAGTGGGTGGGTGTGTATATGCTCTATATAACCTTCTGACGAATTGGTTTGGTTTCTGTGCGGCATTTTTGGCAATAGCCAAAGGCAATTTGATTTTTATTATTTATGACAAAACGTGAAGCACTTTGGAAAGCACTTGTATGTAGCTGGGTCTGCATATGTGTGTGTGTGTGTGTCTGTGTTTATGTATGTAACATGGCAATGAGTTGCACTTATACACACACTCACACTCACACTCACACACACACACACATACAGTCTGTGTGTACCTGGCAGATACTTTGCTCGATTGTTTTTGAATATTTTTGTGTTGAAATATATCGTATAAATATAGCCGCACTCTCGGTACATGTACATATGTATGTCGAAAGCTTCTAATTTGGCCGCTGACAGTTGGTGGCTAAATTTGCGGTTAATTAACAAAAATAAATTGTATAATCCAGAGGCGTTTGCGTACCTTTTGAATATTTCACAACATTTCACACAGTCCAAGCGTCAAATCGCTTTACCAAGTAATACAAAGACTATAAATAATTTTTCAATTTCAGTTGCAACATTTTTTGAGAGAGCCTCATTTCCATTTAATGAAAAAATATATTGTTAAAAATATTCAAAAAATAATACACATAATGTGGACGAATGGGAAGTATTTTAGCTTAAATAAATTTTTAAAATTTATATTAACATAAATTTGAGTAATAAAGTTGAATAATAATTCTATTTGAAAACTAGATTTATGAAACAAATTCAAAGTCGGGTTTAAGATGGTTATGAACATAGAAAAATGGATGGAACATAGAATAATTCTTTATAGCAACTGCATAGATTTTTTGCTTGTTTACAGTCTACGCTAAACGATGAAATCATCAAAGGAAAATTTTAAAATTTTCATCAAGGCGACAATGGATAACCACAGAAACTTATAAGATTTTAGTGTTCCTATATATTTCTGTCTCTCTATATATATAGATAAATAAGCTTATACATATATATACTTAATACTCTCAAACATTTCTATTTTTAAGTCGTATTTCCCAGAGAAATAGATCGTTTGGGGAATACGATAGATTAAAATAAATAAATTTAATTTTTTTTAAAGTAAATGGAAAATAAGTTTTACTTAAAATTATAAAACTAAGCCTTGAATTTTAAATAAAATATATATTCCAAAAAAATGTATATTAAAAAAGTATTGTAGTAAATTGTTGTTACAATAAATTTAATTTATACATATTTGTTTATTTTTATTCTATATTTTTTTTATTATTTTTTTTATATATATTCTATAAATTCTTGAATAAATTAACATAAAATATTGATATTTTTAAATTGATTTTATTTATTTTCTTTTGTGTTTTTTTGAATAAATTAACATCAAATATTAATATTTTTATAATTATTTTATTTATTTTCTTGTGTGCTTTTTGTAATAGTAAAATGTTTTATTCAAAACATTATTTATTAATGACACTTAGAATTGATTTTTTTTAATAAATTAAAAGAATTAGCAATGAATTAATCCACCAAGACTTATTTCAATTTAAAAAATCGACTGTCCAAACATTCCTAGGGCCACTGAACACACAATGATCTCGTTCGATCGTACAGCAGCAAAGGCCAGGCCGCAGAGAATCCAGAGATGCTATAATCCAAAATTCTTGTTCATGATTTATTTTAATGCCATGTCAACAGTTTAATATATTTGGTCACGTGCCACCATTCACACAAATACATTCATAGGCACACACATGCCAACAACAACACACAAATTGAAACAAATTTGTTGGTCATTTAACAAGAATCTTTTTTATCTTGCTAAAAGAACAATATTAAAGCAGAAATGAATGTGGGCGGACAGAGCTATTAAATAAATTAAGCACGGACCACAAAGAGAATTTCTGTGACAATGTCCATCTTCTCGTCTCGAACTCACCCCTTCACTTGCCCTGCTATGCATCGTCCCAGCAGAACCTGAAGAACGCCCTATTGCTGGTGCTGAATCCAGCTAGATCCTGACGCCTTCTGTTATGATTCCCATTGCTTACACATTTCTGCCTGAGATGTGGACATCTTAATTTTGATTTAGATAACCTTAAGAGATATTTCACCCATATACATATTGCTGGAGTCCTCATCAACTGCCCGAGCTGTGGACATCTTCAATTCGGACTTAGATTGGATCACTTCAAGAGATAATTCACTGGAACTCGCGTCTGCTGCGATCCGCATCGAACGAAGCGCCAACTGCAACTGAACGCACAGATTTGAACTGCGCCAAGCCAGAGCTCAGCCTCAGCGTCTGCCTCAGCCGTTTCCTGATGCTCGCCGCTTAACAGCGCAGGACTTAACAGAGTTCTGTTAGCCAGCCAAAAGCAAGCCCATTCACACACACACATAGCCACTCACATCTGTTGGCGTAAACAAACTTTATGAATGAAATTTCATGCCTCACGCTTCCCGCTCTTCCATGTGGTTCGCATATCAACAGTTGTCAAGATATTTAATTTGATTCTAATTTAAAAATATCTAAATGTGTACAGAGGAGGCAGCAAGTATTATTTGAAGAGCTCGCCAAAAATTCGAAAATGAATTATTTAAAAGAAATTTATTCGGCCATAAAAATAATGCAGACATGAGACATTCGTCATAACATCACAATTTTGACTAATTTATTCTAATTATTTGGGAATAGCAAACAATTAGGATTTCTAACAAGTGTGAACTGCTCAATTTTTCAATTTAGTTGGATATGAGCATATATGTTTGGCTCTGCACGGCAGAGTATCTTTCGCCGAGCACGCCCGAACAGGACATCCTCATTATTATCGAATTACATTAACAATATATATTGTTCACTCAAAGTAATTATGTTCCCAAGCTCTCCCAAGAAAATCCCATTTCTGTTGATTTCATTTTAACTTTCAAAAGTTTATTCAGTAATTTGTTTTTTAGTAGTTTCTCTTGATTTCACTAAATATGATCTTAAAGTATACAAAAAATGTATGCACAATTATTTAGCCAATCAAAGTGTATTCATTTTCAGAATGGTTGATCTAGAAATTAGACTTAAGTTTTTTAGGAAATCAGTGAAATCAAATCAGAAAACAATTAATTAATTCATTAATTAACAGTGTCCGCAGGTGGCCGATGAGCACCAAAATGGAATAATTAATATAATTTGTAAATTAAGTACGAACGAAAATTAAACAATAAACTGATCGAATTGAAAACAAAAACAAAAAAACTACGCAACATTAACAACAAATATGTATATAAGAAAAAACTAAAGAATTTATTTGTTTACTTTTAAATTTGGGGCATCATCTAACACAATTTTCAGTATTTACAAGATCTTTTTTCTTTATAAATATATGTATATATATATCATTCTAATTATGTATGAATATTTTATTCAGTGTTAAGTTTTTTTTTATAGATTTTTTTGTTTCTTATTGACAGCTCGAAAAGTTGTACTTGATCTGCTTTGCAACCGACTGCACTTGGACTGCATTTTATTGTGTAATTCGTGAAATATGCTCTAACATATAATATTCAAGAGAATGAAATGAAAATTGTTTGCTTTTCCGTGGGTTCTGTTCGCTTAGAGCGTACTTAATTCGTATGCTTGGTTTAACATGGATACAGTGAACGCTTTGGGCACTACGACAAATATCACATAATGAGATCAATTGGATTTATTTTGGGTTTTTTGTTTGTTTATATATTTGTGAATTATATATATGCTTGTGTGTAAGAATGTACGATGTCATTTGAACTTAACATTGCCTACAGATTGACTGGTGGGTTTATCATTCAATTACAGAATTCTTCTTCGAGCAAACTCTTTCGATTCGCCTTTGTTGTTTCCTTAAATAGAGCATACGCGCACATTGCACAATAAAATGTGAAATATTTGAGTGCAGCCTGTGGCAAAGCGAGCAACAAAAGTCTTGTTATTTACGCGTAAGGTATAAGTATATATATATAGGCTCTAGTAAGTAATGAATTGGTGTTCCTGGTTGAACTTAAGTATGCATTACAATCTTCTCGATAATCATCTTTTCGATAAGTACAACAAAATTAACAATTAAAATAATCTAGTACAACTTTTCAAGCGTCAATTTAAGTTTGCCCGAAACATTTCAAATATATAATATATATTCATATATATATATTCATATAGTTGTTTATTTTGCTGGCCTAATTTATACATACATATATAAGTAGTTGTTTCATATTTCATTTCATTTCTTTTCGCGTTTGCATTTTTCACTTGCCATTTGATATCATAGTTAAAATATATTGTTTATATATTTTGTTTTGTATAATTAGGTATATACGTATATAAAACTTAAAAAGAATTTAACCAAAAAAAAATAGATATATATAGGTATATGTATAGATATATATGTACACATATATATACGTGTATGTGTGTGTATGTGTATTTGTATAGTAAAACAGTAAAATAAAACAAAGTTATGTTTAAAACTTGTGTACTTTTTGTTGTTGTTTCTTATTGTTAACAGTTTGTGTGTGTGTGTGTATGTATGTGTGGTTGGGCTGAGGAGAGGCAAGAGGACATAGAAACATGCCCTCTGCTGTTCAGTGTCTTGACATAGGGTGGGCTACAGAGACAAACAAAGTTTAGAGAGAGATAATGTTATTTTTTAAAGAGAGCGACAAAGGGACAACGGGACAGAGGGTCAGATAGACAGGGGGAATGCTGAGGTGGGTGTTTGCTGATCCGCTGCTCTTCCTGCTCAACATTGTCAAATTGCACACGTCATTATTGTTGCTTCCAGTTGGGCTCAGTATTCAATGACCCAGCCCTGCCCCCAGATCCTCCTGCTGTTGCTGTTGTTGTTGCTGCTGCTGCGGCTGTTGCTCCGCTTCTGGCATGTCGGCCACCTCGCTGTGCATCACAATCTCAATGTCGCCCAGCTCGGCGGCAGCCTCCGCCTTCAGCGTCATATCCTCTACACGCGACAGCTTCTGCAGCGAGTGCAGCGTCTCCTCGTTGATGGTATGCTCCGGCGAGATGTTCTCCTTGAGCTCACGCTTCAAGCTCAACGGCATGTGCACAGCATTGCGCTCGGGTGGCGACGGCGACTCGCCAACACTGCTTAGTATCGGCGACATCGTCGTGGCAGCTGCGCTGGCATTCACATCCAATTGCCCTGCACTGCTCGCGCTGTCGTTGCCAATATTAAACGAGAGGTTCGGCCGGAACACTTGCTTCCTCAAGTCGCGCAGCTGACGCGACGCCGTGTCCAGGAACGAGCTGCCGCTCCCGCTCGTCTCCAGGCCAAATGCTCCCGCCACGCCCGACCCGGCACCCTGTCCCGCTGCTCCGCCTGCCGCTGCCGTGTTGCTGCTGCTGCTGCAGCTATTGCTTCTCGATGGCGGCGTCGTCTTCCGTGTGGCCATAAACGTTACATTTACATCGCCACTGCTACCCATTGTTGTGTTTGTTGTTGTATCTGCAAGAGATCATTCGAGATTAGATATAAGGTATGCAGGCAAGAGAGGAAGATCCAAGGCTTGATTGTATGTGGGATTGCTTTGCCAGGGTATAATACAAGTCAGTTATATACGTTTACTATTTAAGTATATTAATTTAGTTGCATTAGTT
>NW_022045927.1:396618-448210 GCF_001654015.2 Drosophila navojoa
GACAATCTATAGTTTCAAGTATTTGGTTAGCTGAACAGCTTCTCCAAATTTGAAATGTTGTTCAACCATCTCTGCTACGAGCTGCACACATCTTCAATTATTCTGTTTATACACAGTAAATATAAATATAAATATTTACTTTTTGTTTTAACAGCTAACCGACACGCCCAAACACGCCTTTTTCATGATGATGATGATGATGATGATGATGACGCTGTCGCTTCATTCACTCATTCACTTGAGGCTCAATTCAAAAGTTTAACTTATTGTCCACAATTCAAGATAAATGAATGTACGTGGGAAATATTGCATTAAGCTAAAAGCAAATTCAAATTTATTGATTTTATTCTTTTAACCAACCTATATAGCCTCTGGCAACTTTCTTGCGCTTTTCTTTGCCCTATCAAATTGCTCTCAGCAAGGTAAACATAACATTGGCATAGAGTATTAACCAATACAAACAATTTTCAGGTATATATAAAGTTTCAGGTATTCATTTGACAATATTGGTCCATTGTAGGGCCAGACTCTATCATTGCTTTACATTGAAAGGGGTCAGAAATGGGGTATAACGTAAGTGGCAGAAGCAAATGGAATCCATGTATCTGCCCTTACCTCTATGATAAAAATTTAAAGCACAATATTTCTTTAGTATAGTCTTAAGCACAATTTCAGGCATTATTAAAGCAGTATATAATGTATAATTATAGCGAATTTCATAAAGTAAGTAGAATAACCGTAGCTATTCCATAAATTTCACAGCTCTTGGGTATTTCCTAATCGAGCTAGTGACGACAGAAGAACTTTTACTTCAGACAAGGATGACATCACATGGTACGAGTTAATACACCTACAAAGCAAACCAAAGGCAAAAAGACAAAAACAGCGAACAGAAATAAAAACAACGACAAAAAAACGGCTGCAAATCTAGTAAACAAGATATAAACAAAGGCAAGAGACGAATTCAAGCAAACAAACAAGACATAGAGTCCACGCTCGCATATTTAAAGTATTTACACGCAGACTTATATCTAAATATACATACAATACACCTCAATAAAGGTAGCTAGGTATATACATATATGTACATGTATATGTGTAGAAACAAACACGCTGAACAAATCGTAATCGTTTCTACAATTTATAGCATTTGCGGTGAGAAAACAGATAGCAGACAAATGGCAGACACAGAAAAGTAAGCCTACAGCAAATGGAGCCGGTAAAAAGCGACTACGTAGAAAACGAGGGAATGAGTAAATGAGCGAAAAGACAGAAAGAGAACAACAAAATCAAAATGGTGAGCTTTATGAAGTGAGCGCAAATCTAAACCGTAACCGATCCGAGGCCCAAAAGCCGACTCGTAGAATCTCACGAATCGCACAAAACTCATATCTTATCAGTGATTCTGCTGTTGTTCATCTTTATCGCTAACTAGGCAAAAAACAAAAAAAAACAGAAACTAATACGAATAAAGCAAATAGCAAAATCAAAGGCAAACCAATCACCAATAGGCAATGCCAATAGGAATGGCTACAGACCTAACGGCTATTGTTTAAATAGGGTATTCCAGATAAATACAGATTCTTCAATTGGCAAACATTGAACTATTTAAAGATACCAGATACAATTCTATTTGCAAACTAGAATATAGTCAATAAGATTTCAACAATTATCATAACAAAACGAGTGAAAGCTTTTATATTGTTAATATTAATATATATATATATTTATATTTTATGCATTTAGAAGTGAAGCTTACTTCCGTGTTTTTATTCTTTTTACATCTTTTATAACATGCATTTTAAAGCAAATATATGCTTTTTGTTAAACTTTTAGGCATATACATTTTTATTCCGTTTCTATATATATTTTTATAAATTTTTATTTAATTGTTATATATTTTATTTTTCTTTTTTCATATATGCGATATTTTTAAAGCGTATACGTAATATTTAGCAAGCTGCTTTTAAGTTAAAACTTTTTCAAATTGCAACTACCTGAACAATAATTTGGCTCTATAAAACCTGGAAATCCCCCAAGCTATGCATATGTTTGCACATATGCATATGTACTTATTAATATCTGTAGAGCACAAAAAATCAATCTACTCTAATGCATTGGCACGCACACCGTTGTATATTGTTTGTGCACACATGCACGCGCACACACACACATGTGCACAAAAATTAAATTGCAAGACTGCACAAAACAGTGGCAACCTCGTCATCACCATCATCATCAGCGTCGTCGCCGTCGCTGTCGCCCGCCCACCAGCAGGCACGCACGCAAGTGTCAACTGTCAACAACTCGCACTATGATTGAATTGTGCGCATCACTTCGCCACTGGGCAACTGTGTAAGAAAGAGAGCGCAACACAAGAAGAAACATCAAAATGAAATGCGCTTGGCAACAAACGTCATCATCGCCATTTATTGCGTTCCGTTATTTCGAGTGCAGCGCCATTCAGACATTCACTTAAAGCAAACTGCATAAATATTTGTGCGCACTTCATTGAATTGGCTTCGTTTCTTTTTCTCACTCTCTCTTCTCTTGTGGGGTTTGGCAGCCACCCACACATCGTTCGTTCTTCTGTTCTGTTTCTTCGTGGCCCCACTTCATTCTATCCCTCTATCTCCTTTACTCTCACTCTGTCATATAGTTCTTATTTGTGTGTTCGTGCTTTGCGCACTTACGGGCAGCATGATCAATTGCAGTCTCTGCTTGAATGCCTCACTGAATCCTTTTCGCACGCGTACTGCTTGTGCTGTCTCTTTCCTGCATATTATTTATATTCGTGTTATGGTTTTCTTGCTTTGCCTTAGTTTCTCAATGCATTTCATTCATTTCTACTTGCAAATTAATCGGTTTAATTGAATTAAATCACAGGAAGTGTAATTTACGAAATGTGTCTCAAGTTTAACTTCCGTGTTTGCACAAGTTCTCGCATAATAAGTGAAGTGAAGTAACGTCGAAGTATCCGCCAACTGAGCATAGCCTATAAAGACCTAGCGAACTTGCCTATCCTATCACGTACTATACCACCTTTATCTATATATGCAAATCGGAAGCAAAGTAATTAAGACAAGTGCCAATCGAATTAACTACTGATTATAAGGAATTTCTATACATTTGAAATAAACCCCGTGTTGCATTATTTAATACAATTGAAATCAAGACTATAACTTTAAATATACACATACATACATACATATATTTTTGCAGAGCCAATAAATTTTATTATTAATTATTGTAATTATTATTATTGGTTACTATTATTATTTTTAATGGATCAAATAAGCTGTATAATATTCGTTACGTAATATACTATGATAATTATAGTTTTAAAATAATTTTCAAAGAAAATTTCAACATAACATATTTGCAAACAATATACTTCGATGATTATTTTTGTATCTTTGAAAACTTCTCCTAAAAAAAATCACACATGAAAACGTGCAAAAAAATTCTTACGATCAAAGAAATTTTGCTAATAAAAACCAAATCATATCACTCCAGTTAATATTTCCAAGCAGTTTGTAATACAAACTTTGCATATAATAAAATATGACATTATAAATCCTGAGAAATGAGTCAAATAGAATTTTCACTACGATTGATGGAAAGACTTACATTTTTCCCACGGATTGGCCGGCTCGAGATATCCAGTAACAAGCTCCTTATCACTTTCCGGGAATGAGACGCGACGCGGCATCGCTGATGCACTAAATGAGCTGTCCGAGAATTTCCGCTGCAGTAGACTGGGCGCTGTGGCATAGCCGCCGCTGCCGGTGCCGCTGTAACTGCTTCTGCCCATGCCCACGCCCATGCCAATAGCCTCGATCGATCCGGCATCGCTTTTGTTCGAGCTGGAATTGGATGCAAGCGAATCGGTTCGCCACACGGCGCTCTGTTTGGCGCCGTGATAAATTCTTATTTTCTGTTGCTGCTGCGTACGCATCTGAACATCGAATGCTGGCTCTGTCACTGTTTGCGATTCGTTCGCAACGCCAACTGCGCTGGCAGTGCTTGGGGCAGCAGCAGAGGCAGCGGCAGAAGCAGCGTGTGAGGCATCAGCTGTTGTTGCTAATTCTGTGTGCGCTGTCGCAGCTGACAGCGGCAATGGCGTCGATGTATTGTTGGCTGTCACTGTCATTGTTGCTGTTGCTTGACCCTCAACAGCTGCAACGGCAACGGCAACGGCGTCGGCTGCAGCGGTATCAACAACAACTACATCGATTGTTTCTTGTTCCGTTGCACTTGTCGATGCTGATGCTGATGCCGTCGCTGCTGCTGCTGCTGCTCCTGTTGTTGGTTCTATTGTTGCCGTCGCGTTTGCAAGGTGCGTTGAAATTGTTGGCTCCGTTCCATTGCCAGTTGTTTCTGTGGGGGCCATTGCTGTTGTTGTTATTGTTTCTGTAGCTGTTGTTGTTGTTGACGTTGATGTTAATGTTGCATTTGGCGCGACATTTTCATCAATTTTATTCAACATGATACTAAACTAATTTGCTTTCTTTATGTTTTCTGTTTCAATTCGAATGTTCCTTTTTTTTGTTGATTTCTTTTGTTAGTGAAGTTTTTCCTTTTTATTTTTACAAACAATTTCGTTGGGTATCTTTGGTTGAAACATTTACATTTTTACGGAAATTTCAAATGCAATTGGTCAACAAAATAAAATTTAGAATATATACATACATATGCGTGTGTATGTGCATTCACTTGTATGTGTACGTATATACTTGGTCAGCACTGTAAATAAAATTGGTAAAATAAACTTTTTATATACATACATACATACATTACAATTCACATATCAGCAGCACAACGTTTCATTCTAATCAGAACATTTACAAACACAAAATTTTCCTCTCTAAAAAACGCACACACAAAATTTTCCATGTAAAAATGGTTTCAAAACAAAAGTCAAACAAAAAAAAAAAAATCTGCGGCATTGAAATGAGCGCCCGTTGCTCTCTTGCTGTTGCGTTCTCTTTCGTTCTCTCTCTCTCGCTCTTGCTCTCTGTCAAACAACGAAACGACGACGCAAAAGAGAATGCCGTAAAAACATTACCTAATTGTTGTTATTGTTTTTGTTTTGTTGCTTTTGTTTCACATTTGCGAGCGAAAACAGTGGGTGGAGGAAGGCAGGCAGTAGGGCGACTGTGTAGGTTCGACAGCTCTGCCGCTATATTCTTGTTTTCTTTTTTTCTACATTAATTCCATGCCATTGCCGTTGTTATTGTTGCTATCCGTTTTCCCCATGCACATTTTGTATTTTTGTTTACCACTCAGCCTGCCTTTCTCTCATGAGACGTTTTGTCGTGTATGTGTGTGTGCGTGCGAGTAACACGCGCCCTGTTGCATGCAAAATTCAAATTAAAAGCCAATTGCAATTGGTAATTACAAACTGTCAAGAGGGACGGACAATCGCGCACGCTCTTGATGTTATTTCTATTTTTTGTTTTACTTTTTGGCAATTTGAGTTGAGTATTTGTTTAGAATAAATATAAATTACGTCACATTCTATATCTCTCCCTCATTCACTCCAACATTCTCTCTCTTTCACGCACTCTCTCACTGGAGAGTGAACTTTATAAAAAAAAAACTTCATTGTTGCTGGCATTTGTATATGAACAAAGGATTTTATTACATTTAACTTCAGTGCATAGAATTTTGGGCGCAATGGTATATTTTTTTATTTTTGCATTCAATGGGGGCTAACTTTTGCTTTGCTTTAGGCGCTATGCACTCCACATTTTATTGTTTTTGTTACACTTTGGCATTTAGTTGCCTTTACTTTGCACATTTTTTAACCATAGCTGATTTATAAATATACATATATTTTTATTGGCCCATTCTTGTGCACAGATATTTTGATTTGTTACACAATATACATTTCAGTCGAGGCGTGCTATTAAATTGACGAGAAAATTAAACATACAAAGTAACTAAATCGCATCCGAACAACAACCAACAACAACCGATCACAAAGACGTTTAAAATGCAAAAGGTAGAAATCGAAAATAATGAGCAGCAGGAACACGCACTGACACTGCTCTCCTCTCTCGCTCTCGTTCTCGCTCTCGCATCGGAGGCTCCCTTGGTGACAGTGATGCGCATTGTAAATCACGACACAATATTAAAATCATTTATAATCTTATATATTCACATTGGGATAAGGTATAATATATCAAATATTATGTACGTCTACATATATTTGTGTGTTATGCATTTCTTCAAATTTTATAGATACTTCGGTTATATTTTGTCGCGCATCTACACTTAACGCACCAAGCACGGCACGCGCACAGATCTAATCTTTGACAGCGCGCACAGCGTTGCCAGAGCGACAAAAGCGCACTTTTATTTCTTATCATAGCGAATTTTACACGAAATTATATTTCTTATAAATACAAATATTTTGCATTTGTTAGTAAATTCTGAATATGATATTCAGTAAGCCTTTGTTCAAAAGACAAAGCCATAATTTTGAAACAGCACATCTGGCAGCGCACTTTATATCGCGCTCTTTTTGCGTAGCCCTCCCCTCCCAACATTCCGATTTTATGCACATGAAAACGAAAATATTGAAACTATTGATATTTGCGAAAATAAATAAACTTGTGTGATAACTTTAAAGTAATGAAATTTCACTTTTAAGACCAGCACACGGCACGCGCCATATATCTTGTATTTAGAACCACAACACGAAATGAAAGCATTGATGACGAAAAAAAACCTTTTTGTTTGAAAATGTCCTTTATTATTTGCTTAACTATCGCGTACACAATTAAGCGCGTTTCATTTTTGCACATTCGGTTTACAAAAAGTAGACTAAAGCGTTTAAAATGTAGCTATGCCAGAGACTATGCAATGTGGTCGCTGCAAGTATATGACAAAATACACACAGTGTGTTATTTATTTTAAAATACCAAAAGTAAGGTGGATTCACAAAGAAGTAATTCTAGAACACTTTAGTATTTATATTGGGAGATTATATGGATTTATTTATAACAGTGTGGCAACATCGAAACGCAGCTGTTATGACGAAAAGCCAACTCAGCTAATGTGAAGAAATTTTTTATACACAAAAAAAGTTTTGCACACAAACCAAACTACAATTAAGGCCGCGGATTAGTCTAATTGAATTGTAAACAGTGCAGAAATAGAAAACAATGCAAAATGCGGCCAACAAACGCAAATGCCCCTATCAAGACGCTGTGGAGTGACTTGCCCCTCTACTTGGCCATCGCCTTAACACTTTCCCTTTCAAGTCTTCCAACGACGTGGGCTTTGTCCGACAAAAGACTGTGCGCTGACGAAAAATGTGAACGTAAGTAAAGTATGCGCAGAGAGAAAAACTTTATCTAAAATTGATAAATGCTAAAATCAGTGTAACTCATTGAACCCTGACCCATTTTCTAGTTTATATTTCATCAATTGTTGTACTTTTATATTCCTCGAACGCGAACAGAGATCATCTCATTAGGTAGTGCTAAGATCACTTATGCATCTGGAGGGAATGGAATGCTGTCATTCAAGACTCATTCACCGGTTCGCATCATGTCCAAAAGTGCCGGCAGCGAGCCTGAGCTGTGGGGCGTTGAGATCAATGGACGTCGAGGTTATGCCAACAAGAACTACATCATGGAGAACAAAATACTGATCAAAGATGGGGACCTCAAACATGAAGTGCCTGTGGTTTGGCCACCCAAACCACCAGCAGCAGCAGAAGCAACGCCCGTCGCTCCAGTGGCAACGCCCGTCCCTCCAGTGGCAACGCCTGTCGCTCCAGTGGCAACGCTCGTCGCTCCAGCAGGAACACCCGTCGCTCCAGAAGCAGTTTCCATTCCCAGTAAGGCTCAGGCAGAGCAGGAACCACAGCAGAAGCTGGAAGAAGGGCATCCGGTGCAGTCAGTGCTCAATGCTTCCGAAACAAGTGAAGATATAGCAACAACAACCACTTCACCACTGGACACGCTCAAGCTGTCCATTCTGACGGAGCAGGAGCAGAGCACCAGCGGCAGCAATGAAGTGCCTTCACCCATAACCCCTGTGCAGCCCAACTTACTGCTGGTTGATGGTACGGAACTGCCGCTTGAGGCTGTGCCCGGCCTAACGGAACGAAACCAGAATGCTTCCCAAGCGGATGAAGTCAAAACGGCAACCCAGAGCAACAATGCTGAGTTGGCAGAGGATCTCACGACAAGCGACGACGAATTCGACTACGAAGACGACGAAGAGAGTTTGAACGACGACGAAGACAACGACAACGAGGCGACGCTGGACAGCAAAGTCAACGACAATCAAGACAACTCGAAAGTACAGAGCAAAGCAACTGCTGAGGCAACAACAACTGCAACGAAAGCAAGTCCAGCTGCAATTGAAGCGAGCGCTGAGCTAGCAAAGGGAGTCAATGAAGCTGATAAGCATCCACAAGGTGACCAAGCTCAGCCAGGAATTGCTGCCAAGTCAATCGAGGCTCCGCTGCTTGTAGAAACGCGCAACGTGAGCGCACTACCCGAACAGGCGCAGCTGCAGGAAGAGGCACGAGCTAAAGCAGCTGAAGGGTTGGGACAGAAAGAAAAAGATCTAGAAATTCAGTCTGCCTCAGAAGCCAGTAAAATTGATAATAACAATGTGAATTTACAAATCATTGAACCAAACACTCAGGAAAAAGTCACCGCTGATGCCTTACCCAGCCAAACAGAACCTGTAACTAAAGCAACAACTGAGCAGACGATTGAAATAGTGGAGCAATTGGAAGATGCAGCAAAAGTAAATAGCAGCGACATCTTGCTGGGAGGAGAAATCAAAGCGGAACAGCTGCGAGAGCCACAACCAGATGCTAAATCAGCTCAGGCAAGTGGGAAAGAAGATGTTAAAGTGGATGTCAAGGCAGCAACTGCACCAAAGGTGGAAGATGTCATTGAGCCCAATGAAGCAGCTCAGCAGCAAGGAAAAATCGATGCAGAAGGAGCACAGCTAAAGGCACAAGAGATTGTGACTCCTGCAGTGCCACAAGCAGCAGTCGATGAGGTCAGCTCAACGGCCAGCTCTAATGAGCAGCCAGCAGTAGCGCCCATTTTGCCATCATTATTCAACCAGCAGCATTTAAATAACCCAAACGAATACTACAAGCAGCTGCAGCAACAGCAACAACAACAGCCTCAGCAACAACAACCACCACAGGAACAGCAGCAGCAACAACCACAGCAGCAACCGCCACAGCAACAGCAGAAAGAGGTAGAAGAGCAACAGGAAAGCAAACAAAACGAACAGGAAAAGCTACAGAAAGAGCAGCAGCAACAACTGCAGAAGGAGGAGCAACTGCGGCAGCAGAAACAGGAGGAAGAGGAGTATGAAAAATTGAGACAAAAGGAGGAGGAAGAACGACAAAGGGAGGAAGCACAACGACAACAGAAGTTAAAAGAGCAGCAGGAGGAGCAGGAGAAGCTGCGACTGCAGGTGGAGGAACAGCGAAAGGAACAGTTGCGAAAACAAGAACAACAGCGCCAACAGTTGCAGCAGGAGCGAGAACAGCAACAGCGAGAACTGCAGGAGGAGCTGAAACGTCAGCGCGAGAAGCAAAAGCAACAGCAACGGCAACAGGAGCACGTACAGCACACCACGCCATCTGCAAGCGCATTCGATAATCCCTATGATGCTGTGTATCAGGCGGAGCCAACTGCAGCGCCAGCAGTTGCAACTGGTTCGGTGGAGCCAATGGGCCTGCCGGCAGTGCCCGCCGAGACGCCCAAAGAAGAGGCTGCACCCGGAGTGGGGCTATTTGGCACCATTATGAATACTGTCAACTCATTCATATCCAACGAACATCACAATGAACCCAAGACCGAGTCGCTAACGGGCAGCGATGAGCTGCATCGCTTGCTTTATCCAGATGCGCCAACTTCAAAGGGTAAGTCCCACAAGTACATGATAGATATTTTAGATAAACAATAATATTTTATAACAAAATTTGGAAGAAATAGCCGAAACATGTTTGGTTTTTTTTTTTTTTACAAGTTTCACTGAACCATTCCGGGTTTGACATTTAAAACACTTTTAAATCAGTCAACAACTCAACAAATAAAGAAACTTGAAAATTTATATTAATTTGTATACAATATTTCATATATTATATTTTTGGCTCAATATAAATATATATAGAATAAATACAGTTCAGCAATGTTCTTGTCTATGCAAGATTTTAATATAACCCAAGGTTCGCACCAAAGTAATTTCTATATAACTATATAAATTATAATAATTATCAAATTAATTTATTAATATTTTTATAGAATTTATATTCGAATATATTACTGTATACTTTATTAAAACTCTACATTAAATTTACAATTCATTTATAATTTAATTGTAATTTCTAATCTATATTCCTATAGAAGATTCCTTATCTGAGGGCTATTGCACGCGTCCTTCGGACTCCAACTGCCATGCCTCCGTTAGCCTGGACAACTTTGTGGAGGTGTTGGCCGCGAAAGTGCTGGACCACAGCCTGTTGTTGCTTTGCGTGGTCATCGCGGCTGCCTCGTCGCTGTTCTTCCTGTTCACCTACTATTGTTTCTGCAACAGCAGCCAGGAGGGCGCGCTGCTGTCCAAGCTGAATCATCTGGAGCGCAGTTTGTTGGCGGCACACAAGGAGAACCTCATCATAAAGCACGATCTGATGACGACGCGCACCAAACTGTCCAGCATTGAGGATAACTCCTTTGGATCAAATGATATGGTGGCGGCTTTGAAGAAACAACTCGAAGCGGAACTCTATGAGAAGGCGCAACTGCAGGAGCAGGTTAGCTCCCTGGAGAAGGTAAGTCTCTCAAAATATAATTCTATATAAATAATAATATATCAATATGCCTAACTAGGATTTGGATAATGCAGCCGAAGCTGGCTTGGAGTTGAATAAAATGCTGTCCGAGGTTTTGAATAGCCAGAATGGCGATGAGGCTTTCATGAACACCGTCGATGAGCTGCAGCGACAGCTTAACGATCAAGAAAGTGAGTTAACATCAGTTTCATTTAACATCGACTAAATCATTTGCCACATTTGTTCCCCACAGAGATCATCATTGACATCAATGCCAGCTTGGCTGAGAAGAGTCGCGAGAACAGCGAATTGCAATATTCGTATACGGAATCCACGACACGCTTGAACAGCGAAATGAAGTCGCTGCAGCAGGATAACTACGAGCTGGAAATGGAGAAGTCCAAGCTGCAGACACGGCTTGAGGAAATCCAGGTGGAATCCCAACTGGAGCTGGCCAAGGCTCTGGAGGCGCGTAACTTTGAGATGCAGCGGCTGCAGAAACAGATAATGGAACTGAATGCCAAATACGATAAGGAGCATAGTGAACTGCAGACTAGCCTGGCCAAAATCGAGGCGCTGGAAGAGTGCTTGAAGTCGATCAAGAAGGATGGCAACGCCAATGTCAAGGAGCTAATATCAACGGCCAAATTGCGTGGCGAACTCAATGCGCTGCAGCAGAAGTTCAAAGCGCTACAGACCAAATTGGAGCAGGAGATGGAGAACAAGGCGCGGCTCGAGAGCCAGCTGGAGGCATCCAGCGCAGACGTGGAGCAGCTCAAACAGGACTTCAATCAGTCCGAACGCGACAAGCTGGAGGCGCAAACACGCCTCGAAGTGCTCTCTGGCTACTTCCGGGAGAAGGAAACGCAACTGCAAAAGTGGGTGCCATTTAAGATCACTTAGTGGAGCTTAAGCTAGGCAAAGTATTGCTTGGAAAAACTTTAGTTTTTGTTTAGATATGAGTTATCTTTGTGTACTTAATGCTCTTAAATGACCACGGCATATGGATCAACTAGAGATCTATTGTTCATACTATCCTAAGACTTTAAATTTTTGCCTAAACTTTTGTATTCAACCTCAAAATAATCGTAACTTTTGCCTTTGCAGAGAGCTCAGTTTGCAGGAGTCCAAGTGGTTGCAGCACCAGGGCGAAAATGCCAGCACTGTGGAGACGCTAACGCTGATGAAGAACGAAATTCAGCTGTTGAAGTAAGTGAAAGTCAGTTGATATACAAACATTTATGCGTATCTATAACAACAACAATTGCCAGATCTCAAAACGATGAGCTGCGGGCCGAGATTGAGGCGCAGATTGCCTCCCACAAGGCGCAGATGGGCACGCTGGAGAATCGTGCACACGAATCGTGGCTGGCGGCGCGTCAGGCCGATCGGCGGCGGGAGGAGGCGCAGGCTGAAGCCGCCGGCTATCGGCGTCAGATGACAGCCATGGCCAGCGGAGTGGGCGATGTGGCGGCGGATGTATTGGCCACCAATGGTGGACTGGGCGCGCCGGAGCAGGCAAACGCTCCATCGCCGGTGCCATTGCCGCTGCCCTTGCCGGGCTCGCCGGGGCTGCTCAACATGCCCAACCCACTGCCATTCCTGCCGGCGCCCTTCTCGCCGTTCATGGGGCTGCCGCCATTCTTGCCACCACCAGTGGTTGCTGGCGGTGCACGCCCGCCTCCGCTCGGCCGCATGCGCTCGCCGCCGCCGACGTCGTCGTCCCGGGATCGCTATTCGCCGCAACGCGACGACCGAGACGACTACAGCGATGATGATGACTACTACGACGATGATGATGACGAGCGCGGCACGGATCGCCACAGGCGACACAGCGGCAGCTGGGGCCGCCCACGCCGCGACTCGTACAGGCAGTCGCCGCGCACGTATCGCTCGCTGTCGCCATCGGACAGCCGCTACAATTACAATGAGACGGAAACAGACTTCAGTCCGCCGCCCAGCCCAACTCCCCCGCGCAAGAACAGCTCACGCACCGTCAGCGAAGTTTGAAGCATCAAAGGCGGCACCGAGTACTTCACGAGTAGTGGACAAACGCATCCTAACCTATAATGTGCGAGTAGTTGCAGAAACTCAAAACTAGTGCAAATCTATGTATATTTATTATTGATCATCGGATTAACTACGACTTAGGGGGACTCACACACTTATACACAAACACAAACACACACACACTCACACGATTCCCACATTTCGAGAGAGACATTATCAAATCTAACATCAAATCAATGGCTCAATGAGAAAAATGATATCAAATTCAAAACTATAAAAAATAAACCAAACATTAAAAACACCAAAAATAAACAATTTTTAAATTTTAAATTAGTAAATTTAGCACTAAAGCCAGAACTTATTAAAAATATTATTAATATTTTATTGCCCACGTACGAGCTTTACAAATTTGTTTTCGGTCTGGCACAGCTAATGCCATAAATATATATTTCCAATTAAGTGCAAAACTTTTCTGTAAACTAGTAACTTTTTAGGCAAAGTGGAGAAATCTTAAGATTTATGAGAGTCGCAATTGAAAACTTCATGAAGCATATGTGAAAATACATATGTGTATAGCTTATTCTTTGACTCAATGAAATTAAGTTAGCTCCAAAGCTGATTAAAGATCTTTGAAAACTCTTCAAAGATCCATAAAACAAAATTTTTTGTTTTTTTTTTTTTTGCAGAACTTTTACCAATTTTGGATACTTCATTTTTGCTAATTCAAAAGAATATTTTTAGGGGATGAAACTGCAAAATTGAACTTTCCATAAATTATTTTTTTTCTCTAATTCCTATTTAATTATCCTTAAAAAAAAACTTTGACACTTTCAATAGAGGATTAAAGTATGATTCAACATCAATCCAAATTAGGACAATTTATTTATAATATGATTATGCGATAAGATTGACATTGCCCAGCAGAATCAAAGATTTCAACTTGTAAAGTCCACTTGTAAAGCTAACTTAGTCCATTTATATGGTTGATTGGCCAAGATCTAATCGATTTGCAGCTTACGAAATGAGCCGACTGCACCGAACGTGGAGCTTTTTTTCTGTGGGCGGTTGTCCAACTCGCGCAACTTCTCATCGCAGCCAAAGTGCTGGGAATCCAGAAAATATTGTGCATATGCAGAGAGCATTGACTCCATGCTGTGGCTGATGTCCGCCATAACGCCATGGGTGCCGCCATATTCCACGGGCAAATAATCGGGCGAAACTAATTTGAAAATGGCATCTGGCTGGGAACTCACAGAAATCTAATCAAATAAAATAAATATATATATTGGGATATATATATAGGGAGAGTATAGAAGAGATTAGCTCACTCGGCTCTTGATCTTGGCGGGAAAGAAGGACTTGAGCGTATTGAAGCCAGCCTCAAACGCTGGCGGCACATTGATGAAGTGGATGGCCTTCTGCCGTGTGGGCATCGCCTCATCGGCATAGGTCGAGAACTTGCGCAGCAGCTCCGGCTGCAGGGCGAACAGGTGTGTGCCCGTGATGCCCTTCATGTCCATGATTTCGACATAGCCCGAAATTGTGGCATTCTCATCCTCAAACATCATTATCTCACCGAACATGGAGCCAACGCGAATAATGTCCTGAAACTTGTATTTGCTCGTGTCGTAGCTGCCAGCGCGTATGATGGTCACACAAGGACCTGCGTCCTCCTCATGCTGGGGAACACGCAGCAGGATGCTAAGGATCATGTTGATAATATGTATAGATATATATGTACACTGATATAGATATTGATGCATGCCCACCCCGAGCGCACAATGTCCAAGGTCAATGGATCTGTGGCCAAGCGTCGCTCATTAAACACCTCCGGTATGGAGGCCTGCAGCGTATAGAAGCGATCGTATTTGAGCTTGGCACGTTCCAGGCTGAATTTGGTGCCGCGCAGAAAGGCCAGCAGGAACTGATGCTCTGTGCAGCCGCGCAAATGCGGCTGCTTCAGCACCCAATCTCTCAGCGTCTCCACATCGTCGATGACCCGCTGCGGCACCTCGTTCAGCTCCTCCACTGCAATCGTCTGCAGCGCCGGCTTCAGAGGGCGTATACGCACTGTGTTCATGGCTGGCGGAGCAATCGAAGTAAAGAAATGGTTAATGACATTTTATTGTTAAGCATGCATGCCTGATAAGTACAGAGATTATAGAATCGATTATGGCAATAATAATCATTGTATGTATATTGCGTTTGTTTGTTTTAACATTTTTAACATTATCACGCACACGGCATGTCAGCCCTCACATTATAACTTTTTAATCTATATTTTTATCTATACTTTTATTTTTGCACATAAATATTTATACATCATTGTTTTTATTCCAGCTATATTTTACAAATTCACTTTTTAATTAGATTTGATTTATATCATACAAAAATATTTGTTGGTCATCTACACGTTTTATATTTTCTGCTTTCATTCAAATCGTTGAAGTCGCCCAAAGTTTCCCATTTTTCATTTCAACTTAATTTAAATCCAATAAGTCAATATATGCACAGTGGTACGAATAGTGGTATTATTGTTCAAATTACAATATATTGAATTTATTACACATTAATTACGAAACGAACTTGGCCCAAATTAATAAAGGCATTCTTTCAAAATGTATTTATTTAAATAATAATAATAATAAATAATAATAATAGAATAAATTGTATGAAATATTTTTAAAATTATTGTTGATTTAACACATTATAAAGGAATAATTTAAGCTTTTAAATGAATTCTTTTAATCTAATGCTCAACTGAAGTTTTAAAAAATAGTATAAATAATTTTCAAAGAGAAATAACTAAAACTTTTTACAAATTTTATCAAATGTTTTGTCAAATTTCAACTTATGATTGAATGATTTTTATTTAATTGGGCAGAGGTAATTTTTTTTATCACAAAACGCTTTAGTTACGATTTTAATTTATTTGTTTTTTTTTTTTCCGGCTACACGCGTGTTTACCGTTTGGAAATGCAGCACCGACTGATACAAAAAGAAAATCAGCAAACGACCAAATCAACGAACTTCGAAATGTTTACTTTTGTTGATCAGAAGCCGATTTAGCGATACACGAAGTCTTTTTGTTTCCCATTGCAAGTGGAGTCTTGAGGGTATATTGGCTTTGCTCAAGTGTATGTAACAGGCAAATGTGGGTGTGGTTGCCACCAAAAGGAATTTAGCATTACTAGTCCAGTTGATCTACCTAGCTTTGTTTCAGATGTCTGTTTTTCTTTTTGTCTCTCTATGCTTATTCGTCCGTCTGTCTATCTATCATGATTTAGCATATTCATATTAAAGCTAGTCCAACTAAAGCTAATCCAATTAGATTAAATCAAAGCTAATCCAATAAAGCTCTTTCAAGTTATCGATAACTTCGGCCCGTTAAATGTTGAAGCGCTTCAACAATAAGCACTCCAATTTTTACCTGAGTTTTTTGGAAGAAGAAGCACAGCAACAGCACACAAGTAAAGCTAAAGACATACGTGGCCTAACGCAAGTGGGTATGTGTGTGTGTAATCTGTGTATGTATGTGTGCATGTGTGTCAGGCAAATACTTAATACGCTCGTCACGGGGCTTAGGGTAGCCGTTAGTCAGTCAATTGTTTTTATTATATTAATAGCAAACGCTCAACGGGGTAGGAAGCAACGATTTACTTGCAATGTTGAGTGCCAGGCGCCGTTAGTCACATATAATTTGCAGTGGGTGGCTTTTCGACAATTGATTGTCTTAATTGGCTTTGGATTTAGCCACACACACATATATGTATACACACATGCACACTTGCATTTTTTAAGTGCATACACCTGCGCCCTTCCTTTAGCTATATTTTGATTTGTGCCAATTTTATTGAATACTCGACATCATATTTAATTATTTAAATGTTACCGGGGACTAATTTGTTCAATTCGTTTCTTTATGACTTAACAATTAAATGAATGCTGATAATAGATAGAGGTTATTTGAGTGCATTTACTGTATTATGTAGTATTTGTTTTTTTTTTTTATTTACTTATTTTTTGTTTTTAATTGCGGAAGTCAGCCTTTGATGAAAATTTAATGTTTGAATGACATAAATAATTAATTAATAATTTTATATGTGGTTGAAGTCACTTTAATGTAAAATCGTTCTTAGTCTTGTATACCTATTTATGTACTTAAGCATTAATGATATATAAACATTGTGTCTTGCAAAATTATATGAGTTTTGTTATATAAAACTTACAATTAAATATTTTAAATTTACAATTTTTAAGCCATTCATTGAGAAAAATCATCTCTATTATTTATACATACATTAAAACTTCAACTAACTGCATAAAAAATTTTACAAATCTTTTGTCGCCTTGAAATTTTAATTTGGAACTTCGCCAAAAATAAAAAATAAAAAACGACAATTTTAAAAGAATCTTACAAAAATACTCCAATTAGTATAAAAAATACTTTTTGTTTGATAGTATTTTCTATGTCGATAACTATATTCGATATCTCGATTTTTGTGCTAATTGGCATAGTGACACAGTGACAGGTAGCAGAAAATTTAGAAATTTCTAATAGTATATATTCTAGAAACAAATACTAATGTTAAGTTCAATCATTCAAAACCATGCAGGTCGCAACAATGTCCAACGTTGGAGACACCGAAAATCCCTTTGCAGCTCTACTGCAGCAGGGTACCGAGGCCAATAGCGTTTCCAAGCAGCTGATCGAATCAATTTTACTCTTTACACTGAGCAAAGATGTGGACACCAGTCGAAATAAGGCGCTCCTTTGTCTGGCCGATGTCGTCGTGGCGGACAATAGCAGCGAGGACACGCTTTGCGTTGATCTGCTTGCACACGCCCTATTCGAACGTTTAATGCTGGACGACACGACGAAATATCTGCTACCAGCTGAACAGGTAAATCAAAGCCAACAGGAACAAGCGCTGGAGAAACGAGCGATGATCTATCTGCACGGTGCGTTCGCCAGATGGGAGCAACTACAGCGCACTTGCAGTATACAGGACAAAAAGCATGGCAGTCAAATACTTGACCTAATTTTAAACAATGCAAGCACCTGCATGCGCCAGCCAGATCTGTTTGCCCCCCAATCCTTTTCCAGCCAGTGGCTGGAGCTATTCGAACAGGCGGACGAGCATGATGTTAGTACGCAGGAATTTCTGGTACGTGTTGTGGGTAAGGTGCTAGAAGAAGTTGAACCTCTGGAAGCCCTAGGAGCTCTCAAGGCCATATTCTATCCCATGCTGAGTGAACTGCAGAAACAATTAGCCAAGGAAAATTTGATTACAATACGAAAGAATATATTCTGGATATTTGGTTTCTTTGTGCGCGAAAAACGCGCCAGCGTGCTCGGCGAATTGCTCATTGACTTCACAACACCCAATCCAAAGGCTAAAGGTAAATCTTCAGAGATTTCAGTGTATATTTTGCAAAATATTTATATTCATTCGTTTTAGGTGGGGAATATATGGATACGTTGTTCGGCCAATTGCTGTGCATATCAATTATGCCCAAGACACAAACGGCACCCTATGAATTCTTTCGCGATATATCACTGATCTCGCAACAATCCGATCCCACCCTCTGGCAGCTGTTGGCGCATCATCAGCAGGCCATGTTCACGCTCATCAAACAACTGCTCGTTCAATCCTCAACAACCAAGAAGAAGACACTGCAATGGATTGCAAATTGTCTGGATGCAAATGTGGCGCGCGGCCATCTCTGGAGCACCATAAACTTGAACCTGGAGCAGACCGTACATAGCACAGCCAGCGATGCATTTATGACCAGCCTCAGCGCTGTGCTGATGCGTCTGTGTGCGCCACTCTGCTCACCTGCGCTAAAGGTACTTATATATAACCACTTCTAGCATCTATTAATATGCATGAAATCATTTTGCAGGTGCTCTTAGTAGACCCGACTTATTGCGCTGTTTCGGACATAATGGATCGCCTGACAAAGGGCGTCAACATGCTGAAGGCCTATGAGGAAACCTGCCTGCTGCCCATGGAAGAGGGCGAGAAACGTTTGACAGCTGAAAAGTATAATTTTATCACCGAAATCTTCTATATGACGCACAAGGCCTTCGAATTGGGTAATCGAGCGTGCATTGAACGGTTGACTCGCATGATGCGCGAACTGCAGAACACTCAGACCGCTTACCAGGATGTGGCAGCCAGTGATCCCAACAATGATTTGACTAAGAATCTGTTTCGCATGCTGCAGGATCAGATGCAACAGGTGCTCTGCATACGCAATGGCTTGGCCGAGCCGGAAAATGACACGGCAATACTCAAGTTTTTTGAGGCGTCGGCCATTTGGCTGACTGAGATTGCAATGCTGCCTCGGGAATGCTTCGAGGCAGCGCTGGACAAAAAGGACTTTGCACCGCAATTGATGCGCAATCTGGAACTGTTGTCGGAGACGCCACCGTTTGTTGCACCGTATATGAAGTCAGTGCCGGAGAATATCATTGACAATATTGCGGCATATTTGAATTTCTGTCGCAGCTTTCCCGGCGATCAGTTCATACAGCTACACACCAGCTCGCACGATGCATTCTTCAAGATGATTCTGCTATTTATGGGCAGTTCGGAGCTGGTTAAGAATCCGCATTTGCGCGCCAAACTGGCAGATGCCTTGGAATTTCTCCTGCCCTCACAGATGTCCGGTAGCAATCGCAAGGTGTTCAACACGCACGTCTTCGATAGCCATCCGGATCGCCTGCAGGTGGTGCGCAGTCTGCTCAATGTGTTTGTCAGCATTGAAATGACCGGGCAGTCGGTGCAATTCGAACAGAAGTTCAACTATCGTCGCCCCATGTACGCCATCATGGAGTTCCTGTGGACCAAGGAGGAGCACGTCGAGTGCTTCAGACAACTGGCCAGGGACGCCGAGAGCAGCATGGAGGCCATTGAGCCGCCGCTCTTCTTGCGCTTCATCAACCTGCTTATCAACGATGCTATTTTCTTGCTGGACGAGTCGCTCTCCAATCTGGAGCAGATCAAGCAGCTGCAGCAGGCTCAGGACAATGGCGAGTGGAACAATCTGTCGCAAAGCGAACGACAACAGCAGACCACCAACTTGCACCATCTGGGCATGCTGGCACGTTTCGACAACATTCTCGGCCGTGACACCATCAATCTGCTGAAGTTGCTGACGAGCGAGATCAAAAGCATCTTCTGCCATAACAGCATGGTGGATCGCATTGCGGCCATGCTGAACTATTTTCTCTTGCATTTGGTGGGGCCACAGCGCGAGCGGTTCAAGGTTAAAGACAAAAAGGAGTTCGAGTTCGACCCGGCACAAATGGTGCTGGAAATAGCGCACATTTATATAAATCTAAGCACTGACAACAGCTTCTGCCTTGCCGTTTCGCAGGATGGCCGCTCCTACAGCGATCAACTCTTCGGCTATGCCGAAAACATCTTGATACGCATCGGCGGGGGTCAGCTAATCGGCGACATGGCCGAATTCGCGGCCAAAGTGCAGAAAATGGGCAACGATTACAAGGAGGAGCAGGAACTGCTGGCCGATGCGCCCGAAGAGTATCTGGATCCGATTATATCGACGCTCATGACCGATCCGGTGGTGTTGCCCAGTTCCAATGTGACCGTTGATCGGTCCACAATTGCTCGCCATCTGCTGAGCGATCAGACCGATCCATTCAATCGCGAACCCCTCACCATGGACAAGGTCAAGTCGAATGTGGCGCTCAAGCAAGAGATTGAGCAATGGATCGAGGATAAACGCAATGCGGCGCGTGTCAAGAGTTGAACGATCCAACTGGGCCAGGGCAAACGCGCTTAACCAAAGAATTAGCTCGTTTTTGAGGGGTAACCGGATAAGGCTTTAGTTTAATGTAGTTTTCTCTCCTTACAATTCCAGTTTATGTACAAGCCACAGCTATGTATGATCCGTACATAAACATAATTTCCAATCCAATTTGCAATTTACAACAAATTCTTCAATTTTATGGGTGAGCTGGTATTCTCAAGTTTTGTGTATATTCAAGCAATGCGAGTGCGTCTTTGAATTAATAAATAATTACAAAAAATTATACAAATATAAATAATTGTAAATATTTTATGTCAGCGTTCAGAGGAAACGCAATTTATAAATAAATAAATAATTCTTTGTGTGTGCCGTTGCATTTGACAAAATATTTATTGATTTTGGTAATCTGATAGAAAATGTATGATTTTCACAAAATCTATGTATATATACAAAATGACTATATATATAAATATATGATAACAGAAACTTCAGGTTGTCCGCTCTGACAAATTTTCTATACATAGATTACTCAAAGCATGGACATGTATATATGGTTATATTCCAGATTTCAATATTCAGTGCACTTCTTACATATCTATATAAAAATTATATTCTAAATATATTTCTCATACGATTTATACATGTACATATTATAAAATATGTTAGATATAAATGTTTTTCTTACATGTTCTCTTTGTACTGCTATATTGTCGACTACATCCTAAACTTAACTTTATTAATACTTATCTTATTCACTGCATAAAACATTATTTACAATCTTGATCTATGTATAGTGTGTGATTATTGACATTATATCTCAGGCTCCTCGACTACATCATGGCTTATGTGCTCAAACTGTTCGGTGACCAATTGATGGGCCAGACAATCGCCGCATAAATTCAGATAGCAATAGCAACTGTTGCAATGCCAACGCTTGCGCGTCACAGCCGACTCCGCGCATTCGGCGCACTTGGGTGCCAATGGATCTGGACTGTAGCCATCCTCTGTTTGCAGCTTTTCGTCTCTTATGGCTGTTAGTATTTTCAATTGCAGCAACTTTTGACGACGCGTCTCCGTTTCAAGCGTATCTGGTTCCTGTTTTGGTTCAACTTTTATTTTTGATGGCGGTGGCGGTGGTGATGGCGCAACAGGCACAAGATCATCCAAAGTGTATTCATCTTCGGGCATTTGTATCTCTATATTCTGTGCCGGGAAGAAGGTTGAGCGGCGCACGCTGAACTTGGATCGAGATGGGCCGCCCGAGCGACGATATTTGGGTAAACGTCCAGGCACCGGCATGCCGGCATCATGCAGTTTCTGAAAGTATTTTTGCACCCGGCTGAACACCTGCTGAGGTGTACGATTTACGAGAGCTTTGGCGATCTTACTGAATCGCCGCATTTCTACCTCTTCGGGCGGATATTCAATGAGTAGTTGCTCCAGGCGGCGCTGCTCTTCATTTGTCCACAATCGAGTCTGGTTCTTATGGCCATTTTTATTATTCTTGTCCTCCCCAGTCGGTTGAGAGCTGACCGCAGGCGCCTCGATTTTAACATCTGGCTTTACCATTAATGTGGGCAACTCAGGTAGACGAATCGTGGTTAAATAATAGGGCGCTATTAAAGGCTCGTTGTTGCGCAATCTGTCCAGCAGAAGTTGGGGATTCTCCAGGTAGTTGTCGCGCGCCTTCTCCAGTTCCCCAATTTGCTGATGGATGCGGATCCGTTGCGCCTGAAGCGTGGCTATGGTACGTAAAAGGTTGCTGTAGCATTGATTGCCACGCAACGCCAGGTGCTCTGTTTCAAAGTGAAATACATCCTCGCTGTCGCCATTGTCATCGCCGTCGTTCTCACTGTCATTATTCTCCTCCTTTATGTTTTTTTCATTCACTTCATTTTGTTGATTGTTTTCGGTTTCCATTATAAGCGCGTTAAATTGAAGGGCACTAGAGATGAGCAAAGCTTAAAGTAAATGCAATCAGCTGATATTGGCGAAATTATCGATACTTTGCACTAGCGCCAATTTGCGTGGTTTTTAAATATACATTTTCTTGCATTTGTAATACCTTTATTATATTGCAAGTTATTAACTGATTTCTTTAATATTTATATAAGTATATAGTATACAATATATCTGTCTTTATCTGTATATCATTATCATCATAAATTATAACATGTTATCGGTTGTGAAGATCATTCTGATAAGCAACAGCTGTTCGCTGTGTTAAAGAAGAGGCACTGCACGTAACAAGTTGTTTATCCACAATGCTAATTCCACGATATTTTGCACGTCCTCTATTCCAATGCTCTTTCCTTGTAAGTCTTCATAATTCATGAATACAGCTAATATTAAAACAAATTCATTTTAGGGCAGATCTTTACGATTAATGTCTCAGCTGTCGCAGGATAAAGTGCGCATTGTGGAGGTGGGACCACGCGATGGTCTGCAAAACGAGCCGAAATTGCTGCCGGCTGCTATAAAAATTGAGCTTATAAATCGCCTGTCGGAAACGGGCCTACAAACAATCGAGGCCACCAGTTTTGTGAGTGCCAAGTGGGTGCCCCAGATGGGCGACAATTCGGAGGTCTTGCGTGGCATACGCCGTGCGCCAGGCATTAGTTATCCCGTGCTGACGCCTAATTTGAAAGGATTTGAGAGTGCTTTAGAGGCGGGCGCTGAGGAGGTAGCTGTATTTGGAGCCGCATCGGATGCATTTTCCCTGAAAAATGTCAACTGTACAGCGGCAGAGGCCATCGAGCGCTTCAAGCCCGTCCTGGAAGCTGCCAAGAAAAATAGCGTTCGGGTGCGCGGCTACGTTTCCACTGTGGTGGGTAAAAGCAATTGAAATATTTTAAAACAGTGGTCCAATATTAAATACCCTTATAGGTAGGCTGTCCCTACGAGGGCGTTGTGTCACCCCAGGCTGTGGTCAAGGTGGTGACTGCGCTGCATGAGATGGGCTGCTATGAAATCTCGCTAGGCGACACTATTGGCGTGGGAACACCAGGTAGCATGCGCAAGATGCTGGATGAGGTCACACGCGCCGTGCCGGCACAGCAACTGGCCGTGCACTGCCATGACACCTACGGCCAGGCGCTATCAAATATTCTGACTTCCTTGGAGTACGGCATACGCGTTGTGGATGCCTCTGTCTCTGGATTGGGCGGCTGTCCCTATGCACGCGGCGCGTCCGGCAATGCAGCTACGGAGGATGTCGTCTATATGCTGCACGGCATGGGTATAAATACGGGTGTCAATCTGGATAAGCTCATTGAAGTGGGCCGCTACATATGCCAAGAATTGGGCAGACCCTCTGAATCTAAGGTGAATCGTGCCTGGAAAGGGCCCCAGGGTAAAAAGTTATAAACTTCTTGCATACCCACACAGCAATCGATGGCATTTACTAGTTACTAATTGTTATTACGTGTGTGTTAAATCGTAATCTTTATTTGTTACAGAATTAAAAAACTAATTGCGATTCGCTTTATGCATTTGTTATGAATATAGAAACGTCTCCTCTTCTTACCATGTTCTCAACAAAAATAATTAAAATTTCTTAGCATCCTTCAGTGTGTACAAAGAGACGTCGCCGGAGGCCAGCGACAAATCTGCCAGACTCTGATTAACACGCCGAGGTATATACGATTTATTTTGATTGGTGGCGCAGCTCTTGCCAGGCGTCTTCATCTTGCCATCGTGACGCATCACTGTTGGATCAGAGGCTGAATCCAAATACTTTTGGATTTTCGCCACACTCGGCATCGGCAAAGGAGTACGTTCATCAACGACCTGCCGGGTGCACGGAAAATGTTTTGTTAGATGCATGGTAATAGTGTATATTCATATTAAGTTACAATTTCAAATAATTAATTTCAGAAGTCGTAGCCGTTATTCTCATTGAACTTTTATGCCAAGCTATGATTAATTCAAAGCTAACCTTAAGCCAAAGTCCAAATAGCTCATGGCTTTGATAAAGCCTCGGTTGGTTTGGTTTAATCGGCTATTTCTCTGCCCTGATCAGAGAGGCCTACTCCCTCATTATACAAATTGATATACTCTTCAAATGTTTACGGACTATAATAATATCTATGCCTATACATATCTATGCAAATAAACCGCATTCGACTTACCTGCTTCAAATCAGAGCAAATGTATGCCTTCTTGGGCAGAAATGGAGCACTTGGATTAAAGTATTCAGGATTAGCTTTAGCTTCCTTGCCTGCTAGGGCGGCTGCTTGGCCCCTCTTGAGCTGGCATATCAGTGAGTTTTCCTCCTCTGGCTGCGTGTCGCTCAGATTATTTGATTTTTCCCGGAATATGCTCATCAGTGGCGCAGTGGCGGATTTTTGTGTGTAAGCACGTATGGGACTGACGATATGCGCAAAATTATCTGTCTGATTCTTTGCGAGGCGACGCAAGTGAAAGGATAAGGGTTCATTGAAGAACTTGCCGGTTGGTGGATAGTTCATGTTGATTGCATGCCGCGACTTTCCAGTGGCAGGCAGCGACTTTTCGGGTAACACTGGCTCACATTTCCTTTGGGGCATTATAAATTTATGCGGTGACCTTGTTTTCTGATGCAAATGGATTATGTTTGGATCTGGTTGCTGCTCTGTTGACTCAGGAGGATTTTTGTTAGCTTCCATGTATTCTTGGGCTTTTTTCAACATGTATTCCATTTCCTCAATGGTGCCATTCAAACGCGTTGATTTGTTTTCCTTATCTTCCTCATCATCTAAATCAACTAAGGAGCATTCCTCCTGTTTAATGCATTCCCTGCTCGCCACGTTGCGCTCTCCATCCTGCTCTTCCTCATTCTCGCTGGACGAGGACAATTCAATGATGGTGCTATCTGCTGCATCAGTGAGTGCCATATCCATTAAAGTCTCCTGCATATCAGACAGCAGCTCTTCCTGCTCGACCTTAGATATGCCATGTGGCTTAGCCTTGGCTATGGCCGCATAAAACAAGTCATCAACGTTCAACGCTGCTGAATCAGTAACATCTCTCGAACTGCTCGCCAATGAATTATCTGCGGCCGTCTCGTAGCAGCTGGAGCCAGATGCAGAGCCTAGCTCCGTTCTCAGCGTCTTGGCGGTCAAAAAGCTGCTGTTGAGAGAGCAGGACTCATCTGATTGCAAGCCAGTCAGATCGGCCTCATTGGCCTCCAGTATGGTTGAAGGGCGCAACAGGCCGACCATTTTGACAGGCGATGTCTCTGTCTTTAACGGAAAATGTGATTCGGTGGCATTAAGCATAGAGTCATTATCCCAGAAACGTGATGGCGCCTCAACATCCTCCAACTGTGTGCACTCTGCACTCTTTAGTGGACTCTCGTTGCACAAGTCTGCCTGATCAGCTACATCCGCCAGCATGCGGCGCAAAGCCTCCGTTTCTATGTCATCAGCTGCAAAGCAAATTGATAAACAGACATTAAATGGCTACAACTAGAATTAAACAATGATTGTCTTAGCCAAAGAATATAGATAGAAATTTGCAAATCAGATTATTTACTAGATTCCTTATATATACTTTAAATACACTTACATTTATTTGAACGCGAGCTGCGCCTCTTGGCTGTAGCCAATACCTGTTCCTTATCATCGCTGTTCAAATATTGGAATAGTGTGCTGTCTGGGTCGGAGGCAGTCTTATCGCACATACGCTCGAGCGCATCGAAACTATCATCGGCCATTTGTTTGGATGTATTCTCCGCGAGTGGGAACTTATATTTCTGTCCACTCTCTGAATCCATTGATGAACTAGGTTTATTCTCGAGCTCTTGCTGCTGCTTCAGCTCCAGTTCAGCTTTGCGAGCCTGTATTAGAGCCGGAAAATCCAAGACAATACCCACACTAGGACGACGATCGAATGATTCTTCCTGTGGTTTCGGTGCAGCTGGTCGAGGCCTTCAAATTAAAATTAAATTCGATTGTTTGTTTTAAATTTCTTCTTTTCTGATACGATCAAACTATTTTGTACTGTTTTGTGCCTGCGACTAAATGCAAAGCTACTTTACTCAAAATATTCATCTGCAGCGCATTCTATGTTTATGCATGCTACGCTAATTTTTCATCCACTCTACAGTATATACATATGTTGACGTATTTACCGATCCGTGAGCAAATGTTTGAGCAACTTTTGACGCCATGCTGGATTGTCTTGAAATTTTTCCAGGCCTGACATTTCGACTGCGTCCTTTTTTGTTTATAGGAGGTTCATGTACATAAACACAAATAACAATGTATTACACAACAAACGCAAGTGGTTTATTTTAGAATGTCCAAACCCGCTAATTTGGAAATTTTGATATTTACTCACATAAATTGGGGGAACAAATCGTAATTGTAAAGGACAAAATAGCGCTCGCGCAGCTGCTTCTGTTCAAATGAGTCGATCATCGACGAGTAGATATCGACGCGCGCTAAATTGTCGGGTAATTTCAAAATCGATACTTTAGACATTTATTCTATAGGGCTGCAGAGATACGAACAAGTAATCAAAGAGTAGGCGAAAAACAATTTGATTTCTCTTTTATTTCAATTGAAAATTTTAATAATTATAACAACGAAAATGAAGCAGCTCATATATGACGAAATTTTTGATTAATTAAACGAAAACTTCGGTCATAATGTGGTGAAGAGTTATTAATAGGCGTCCGTGGACTGTTGATGTTGCGATCACTCAGTGTGCTTAATCCCAGACTTTCGTCTTCGATGGATATCATAATATCTGTAAACAGGAAAGTTTTAGACGACTCCCTAGATCGTGAAGGAGTTGATAATCCAGATATGCGTTGATGCTCGGCCACTTCACTTGACTTTCCCATTGAATCGAATAGACTAGTAATTTGAGTTGCCTGTTCCGAATAATCTTTATTTGAAGAGAGCGGCGAGTCCGAAGAAATTGTAGAATGTAGTGTTTTATTGACTTTCATTTTGAATAGCAATTCATTAAAGTCGCTATCAAAATCCATCTTAAAATGATGTAAAAGAAAAACCCGGCTCGTGGATGAAGAAACTAAGATAAAAAGTAACTGTTCTTTATCGAAACACCGACTATTTATTTATTATGATTAATCATCGAATTATCATCGATAGCTGTGTTATCAATTGGCTTTAAATGCCGGTGCAAGAAGAAGACACATACATAGATAACAAATATTGTTCGTAACATAAAAACGGTTGTAAATGCAATAAATTAAATTAAATATGAATGCTCTGAGACGCACCATTTCACTCGTGGCCCTGGGCACCTTTCAGCTGGGGCGCCGCATGAAAAGCCAGCATTTGCATGGACTCCTGCTTGGCACTGGGCTTGGCCTTTCCACCATCGCATCGGTCACGTACGCACAGGCCGAAGCAGCAAAGGTCAACCGAAAGTTGAACATATCCAAATTCATGGCTGAGCCCATTACGGACTCGGCCGTTTTGTTGGCCGATCAAGACAATATGCGCCATCGCATGGAACTGATGATCATGGAGATTCAAGCTGATTTTTGTCGTGCACTCGAATCGGAAGAGTTCAATGGGCAGAAATTTAAAGTGGACCGCTGGCTACGTAAAGAGGGCGGCGGCGGTGTCACCTGTGTCCTGCAAGACGGCGACGTCTTCGAGAAGGCTGGCGTCAATGTCTCCGTTGTGACCGGCTCCCTCCCACCAGCGGCCGTTCAGCAGATGCGCTCAAGAGGCAAAGATCTGGCGGAGAACGTTAAACTGCCTTTCTTTGCTAGCGGCGTCAGCGCTGTCATCCATCCGCGTAATCCCCATGTGCCGACTATTCACTTCAACTATCGCTACTTCGAGGTCGAGTTGCCCGATGGCTCCAAGCAGTGGTGGTTCGGCGGTGGTACGGATCTGACGCCCTACTACTTGGATGAAAGCGATGCCCGCCATTTCCATAAGACGCTGAAGAGCGCTTGCGATGAGCACAACACCTCCTACTATCCAAAGTTCAAGAAGTGGTGTGATGACTACTTCCATATCAAGCATCGCAACGAGTCGCGTGGCATTGGAGGCATCTTTTTCGATGACATCGACGAGCCCAACCAGGACGGCGCCTTCAAGTTCGTAACTAGCTGCGCTCGTGCCGTGATCCCATCCTATTTGCCGTTGGTGCAGAAGCATAAGAATGAGGATTACGGTACAAAGGAGCGCGAATGGCAACTGCTGCGACGCGGCCGCTACGTGGAGTTCAATCTAATCTATGATCGTGGTACCAAATTCGGTCTCTATACTCCCGGTGCCCGCTACGAGAGCATCCTAATGTCCCTGCCGCTTCACGCCCGTTGGGAGTATATGCACGAACCGAAAGCTACGTCCAAGGAGGGGGATTTGCTAATGGTTTTGCGTAATCCCAAGGAATGGGTTTAAATTGGATTGTGTTATATTTTTATTTAACTATTAATGGGATTGGTGCCTTTCATGATAAAGTTTTAATTATAGAATAAGAGTTTACAATATTTATGCCTGTACAATCTATTTCCGTTAAAAATTAAAAAGTTTAATTTTATGACAAAAGACGGCTAAGAATTCTCTATTTTGCTCCAAATTTCATTAATTTTGGAAATTTGAAATCGAATTGAAACTTATTTTTATTCACTCCCTTTCAAACACAACCATACGTACGTTTAGTACCCGTTGACGTCATCTATTCCATATATGCATTTTGAGGTTAGGTTAAGTAGATCTTTACTATTATGACGAATTACAGCTATATTTTGAGCGGATAGTCTTATTATGTTTTTCTACCAAAATATGTTTATGGATATATGTATGTATGTATAAACATACACATAATGAGCAGTTTATATTTTTATCGTACGCATGGACAGACATCTGTCTGCTTCGATTGTGTATGTATACTCGTTTTCACACACACACATGCAAACACAGTTGCTGTACTGTACGCGAATTGCGTCCGTGTGTACCAACAACGCTAAAACATCACACACACAACCACATTTGCACCATGTTACAAGCTCGAGTGTTTGTGTGTGTGCGTCCAAGGAATATAAAGCGGAAAATGCGCGCCATCGGCAATTTAGCCACCAAACCCATAGTTTGCCAATGAAAAAGAGAATTCCTTTTATGAATCAATCTTAAATCATAGTTTACAAAATGCTTTATTTTCCAGTTTTTTGTTTGTTTTTGTTTTGTTTCCTTTTAGCAAATATCTAGATGTATGTTGGGGACACTTCCTTTAGTTGTTTTCTTTTCATGTATATACAACATGAAGCGGAACAAGGACATAATTGATATTTTTCTTTTTGTTTATTTATGTAGAATAATGCTCGCTTATTTATTGTTACTGCTGCTAGTGCTGCAGCAGTTGCTGTTGGTTTTGTTGCTGCTGTTGTCGTTAAAATGAAAAGTAACTAGCTTAACTACATTCATACAAGTATATATTTAATAAACACCGCCGGTCTGCTGTTGATACACCTCGATAGTATCACCCTCCTCCATCTCTAGCGAGGTCGGAGTATCGTTCTCATTGATGGGCTGACCGTCAAAACGGAAGCGCACCACCTGCATGGAGAGTCCGGCACGGTCGCAGTAGGCATTCATTAGTTTCCGCAAAGGTGTGTGTTTCTTAATTTTAAATTGGACCACCGCATTATCCTGGCCTAGTACTTTCAGATTAATGTGCTCAGTTTCGCCTCCCTTCTTTTCGTCAGACATGTTTCTTTTTTTCGCTGTGTACGCGCTTCACGATATTCACAAATGTAAAATGCAATGATGCCGGGCGTGCGTGCTGTACATTGAATGTAGAGAATACGCAGAAATTAATGATTATTCACCATTTATAATATATTTGCTGTTTTTCACTTTAAAACTGCAACTGAAATTTCATTTTTCTTACTTTTTTATACGATTCACCACTCGCTTCCCTCTTTTTTATATTTCCAAGCGGCTTGCGCTAGCTACACACACGCCAAAAAATGGTTGTATTTTGAGTGTTTCCCTATTCGCACACGGCAAAAACGACCAGTAAAATAATGTACTAAAAATTACCGATGACGCCGACTAACAGTGTTGCATGAAACTGGTATCAATATTGAAAAAAAAAAAAAAAATTGCGGACAGGCAAGTTACAAAATATCAATTTATTTTAATATAATTTTTTTAAAATTACTTCATTTCGTCGATATATCAACAGTATGGTTAATAATTAATAATCGATAGCAAATTTATCGGCGCGTAATTTAATTGTTAAACATACGCCTGTAAGCTACAAAGGCAAACTAAAATTTTGCAACCGATTATTTTCTGATTGATAAATTATATACTCACATTTTGCCGATTGTATTAATATTTAGAAAATAATAAAATAGATAATAATTTTCTTTGCTTGTATGAAATACTTTATTTTGTTTTGGAAGTAATGTATTTGCACATCAATAAACTTTTTAATTTTCCAGCAACAAAAATACAAATGCAAATTCAAAAAGTCCCATATTTGCTTTGCTTAACACTCCATAAGAAAGAATATTTAGAGAATTTAGCTCCGAGGATCAACATAAATGAATCAAAGCTAATGCTGGAGCCGTCTGAATTTTTGTATATTAAACTCTCTTCATCAATTTCCCCTTAGATAATAGTTCTTTTTGTTCCAGTTTTTCCGTTTTTGACCATTCTTATGCGGATTAAATTAAGTAGATGCTCTACAGCAATTGAAACACTTTTGAGTATACGCTATAGAGGGACATTTAACAGTTATAGGTGCCAAATGAAAACGACCAATAACAAACCTGATCGCTGTTTCAAAATATATTTGTTTATGGTTATCCCGTGATGTGTGGTCCTTTAGAACAGGTTCCACGCAAACAATCACCAAACGGGCATATGGGGCCTACCTCATCCCCATCAAGATCAAAGAATATATACTTTATTAAATATATATATATTCTTTGGCTTCTTGTTCAGTTTCACCAAATTATTTGGACAGAAATCTTACCAACAAACCAGCTCACTCAACAACTTACAATCGTCAGATATTTCAAAAGAAATTGAACCGGTTTGAACTTACTCACAGACCCAGGTTTTGATAGAGCTATGGTACACCAATTGAGTAAGCGGAGCCATCACGTTTCTAGTGTTGGCCTAAAACGGTAAACGCAAGGATTAGTGAGATTTGTGTAGAGAAGAATTACCTGTTTTTTCATAGGTTTCTAATGGGTCAAGTCTTTGAGTACTTTTGCTTTTTTATGGTTGTTCTGAGTAATTTTTTTATGGCTTTGGATCTAATTTATGTTTGTTGAAATACTTATGATTTGTTTTCACACTCTGGACGTATATATTCAATATACAGGTTTTCAATATTGAAAACTGCAAAAAATAAAGAAAACAAAATGGCACGAGTTAGCGCACAGTTTTATAGCGGAATTGTGTTTGTGATTAATGTTAACTATGTTTTAACCAAAACAAACCAATCAGTACTCGCTTGGGATCCGGATAGTCTCATATATACCATATACTATATACCATAGCATTCCCTTATACCCCCTTACCAAAGGTGGGGAAACAAACACATGTTGATCTGATTTATTTTTACTTACTCTTCATTTTCAATTGTTAAGATTTACTTACATATTTAAACGTATTTAAGCTATGCACAATTATTTTGTTGATTTACGTTTTCTTTTTTTGTTTTGTTTTCTTTAGATATTTTACTGCTTTTTTGTGTTTTGCTTTCAGTATTAATTAAAAATAGCAATTCAAAGTGCTTCCAGCTTAAAACGGACTTACAGTTTGTCTTACGCATCAATGATTCCGAACTGTATCATTCCACTGGCTGAGTCGCTATGAATTTTAAATTTCAAATTGCAATTGAATAAATAAGTAAAAACAATCGACGCTATCGATTGTGCCAAATTATGGATTGGTTACAATTATAATAATAGTGTGTTACCAGCGCAGGATTACAAGAAACAAATCCTGAAAATTGTTATCGTACTCGATTACCAATTGTTATTGCTGTTCTGTCGATGGACAGGACTCTCACTGACGCCACCAAGTCGGATCGCTGGCATTTTGGCTGCCATTATCGGGATTGTTGCTGCGTGGAGGTATCGGCGGTGGAGGCACACTAAACATATTATGATGCGTAGCGGGCGGCCGATACTTCTCCTCATTCTCATCGTCAAGTTCACGTTTGATGGACGTGTTTTGATAGTCATTCATCGAATATGTTGGATATCCGTCATCGATGGGCTCCTCCTTGATTTTGATCATGTCCATTTCACGGAAATCTGGTTTACGTTCCTTGACATCGCGATCGCCGCCACCGCTGCGATCAGAGCCTCCCCGGTCCCTATCTCGTCGCTCACGCTTGCGCTCGCGCCGCTCACGAGATGATTCTCGCTCACGTGACTTGGAGCGCTTCTTTTTCTTTTCACGCTCACGATCGCGATCGCGTTCTCTGTCGCGCCTGTCCCGTCGTCCATCGAAATCGTCATAGTCACGATCCCTGCTACTGGCACGACGTTTTCGACGTTCGCGCGACCGGCTACGTGAGCGACCAACACGTGCGCCGCGTTCCCGGTCGCGTTCTCTGCGATCTCGGGAGCGCGAACGTCGCCTCTCACCGCCCACAGCTCCGCCGTAAGGAGCCCGACCGCCACGTCCATCGAGACCATTGTTGGCCCCGCCACGAACACCACCCTCGCGATCCTCACGCTCACGTTCCAAGCGATAGCGTTCACGCTCACGCTCATTATCCTCGCGGCCGGAGTGCTTAATGTTCACATCATTGCCACCTCGCCGTGTGCCGCCCAAGCCACCGCCCAGTCGACGTGGCAGCCAGCCCTTAACGGTTCGAGCGCGCTCAACATCCACCAGAACACGCTTGCTGTCTATCTTCTTACCATCGGCGTGTTTGTATGCTGCGTGCATGTCCCGTTCATGCTCATACTCAATAAAAGCATAGCCCTTGGGTTTACCTGAAGTACGATACAAAACATTTCATTCAGAAATTATTCACTCAATCATTAAAGCATAATTATATATAAAATAATGCATAACACAATTTACCTGACTCCTGATCATGAATGAGCACGATTTTTTTTATGGGACCGTAGAACTCGAACTCGCGCCTAAGCTTAGACTCAGAGGTGTCGTAGTTTATGCGCGCTACGAAGAGCGTGCGGAATGGATCCTCTGTGGCGTTCTTAATCTCAGTTGGATCCCATAGAGCGATTTCACGTTCCAGTTTATATGCGACTTGTTCAGCCTTTTCGCGACGCCTTCTTTCCAGTCGCTCTTGGCGCGTTTCCACTGTTTTAGGTGGTGGTGTGTCCTTTGGGTCTTCGAAATCGCTCATGAAATTGGCTACGCCCAAATACCCTCGTGATTTTTTTTCATGTGGCAGCTTGTCCACCGGCGGCATAAACGGTATTGGATCCCGTGACGCGAATAACGCCAAAAGATTTGGCGGCAGATATTGAGTCATTTTGTTAATATATTATTACCTTTGTCTCCGTCGTTCCGTCAAATTTAGTGCTAGACATGGAAAAATGAGGTTATGTTACGCTTGTTTACGGCAGAGACAGATTTAATAGATTAACATACTTTTTGATCCATTCAGTATGTATACTTGGATTATTGCTAGGGAATTCAACAATCCCAATCGCAATATCCGCAATTGTCAATTTCTGCTCAATCGATTTATTGCAATTAATGTTTATGACCGAAAATATTTTTTCTTGTGGCGTAGCTACACAGTTACTAATGATGGCATTATGCTAGAGATGGGCAATTCCCTGAAACCTCACAGTGATAGTTATTTTTAAGTATCTGCGACAATGCCTGTTTTACTATAATAATATTAAAAATCATTTAAATTTTACCGCATGTATTTTAAAAATCATTACTTGATATAAATTAAATATTTTATTATTTGTTGGTTATTAATTTATTATTATTTTAACCATTTTTTATAATATTGCAAAAGCTTAACTTTCCCCGTTGTTTTAAGGGATGTTTATTTATATTATTTCTGTGCTATCGATAGCCCGATATAAAACACTGGCAATCCCTGAACTTCCTTCCTTCTCTTTGGTTCACGACACGAGTTCAAACACCCACACAAACATTACACACGCATACATCCATTAGCCGGTGCACGATTGAAAAGTCAAAATAACGGCATCTACGAACTCGCATAAACGTGATTTCATTTTGCAATATTTAAACTTACACTCTGTATTAAGGTTTTAAAGCGATTGGTTGATACCAAAACCATTATATTTTTTTTAAACATTGTAAGTATGATTATTTGTCATGACTAAAAATGAACAAAAATCCGAAAATTATTAATTGCAATCAAACAGAAAATGTCGACAAGTTCAAAGCAAGTGCTCGAGACTGAAGTGATCAAAGAAGAAAATGGCGCTGGCGCTTTAGAATCAAAGCAATCACCGAAGGAGCAACGAAAATGTAAGCAAAAATATTTCCTTTTGATGGATAATGAAACTACTAGTCGGGAAGATTTCGAAGAGTCTGATATTCAACAAGTGCTAACACCTGTTGAGAAGGCAAAATTCGCCATGCCTCCACCGCCACCACCGCCCACTCCTGTTCAAGCGCAGCCACGGTCAACGTCAGCGGCAGCTGCAGCATCGGCAGCGTCGCCGGACACCGAAGATGATGACGAGAATTCAGAGAAATGGGAAGATCCTTGTGCACCACCACCTCCGCCACCGCTTCCAACAAATGCAAAAGCCATTTGTCAGCGTTATGTCAAATTGACGGCAGTCAAGTTAAAAGACGCACTGGAGGAGGCCATTACGAAAATGGAGAGCAACAAGCGGGAGCAGCAGCAACGAGCGAATTCCGATGTGAGTTAAATAAAAAGCAACAACAACGCAAAAGTGACAAATTTACAGTTATGTACTTACAGTGCTCACTTGATGAGTTAGGCGATTTTGTAATAATGCGTATCAAACAAGAGAAAAAAAGACTAATTAGAATTTTCAATATATTAAGCTTGGTGCGTAAAGCGTAGATTTGGCATATACATTTATAAAAATATACTTGACACATCACAACTTAATATTGTAGGAAATTATTTTATGAGAATCATTTTATATATATTTGTATGTATATCCTATTTAATTCCTTATATCAAAAATTTAAAAAAGGAAGAAATCAAGTTCTAAAAAGTATCTGTTTCGCTTGGACGCGTTTATTTAAATTCTGCATCTTCACAATTTTATTTTGATCAGGTTAACTTTTATTTTCCTGTGTACATCTATGTATGTATATTTTTTCTGATTTGATTATTATATCTGTAACTTTGCAGCTGTTCCAATTACTTCATTTTTTTTAAGTCTTACATTTACTAGAAAACAATAGGAGCCCTGTTTTATATGCTCAGATTATTGCAACAGTTTTCCAAATTTATTAAGTGTATTTCATTCATTTTTATTTTGTTAACCTCAATAGTATAAAATATTCAAAATATAGTTCATGTTTTTCAAAGAGCTGCAGAATCAGCAATCTGACCGTATACAGTACAACAATCGTTTGACTTTAGAAATTTTTGTTTTGGAAATGATATTAAAATTAACGTGTCTGAATTTTCGCTAACATATTCTTGTAGGAAATTTCACTGGTATTGCTAATTTTGTTCTAAACTTCATAATTATCTCTTCCCAATTTTTTTTTTTCTGTGCTAATTTTGTTGCCGTAAATTGTATTGCTCAATAGTCGGTAAAACACGTTCTGCCTGAAGCTCAAAGGGATGCTGTAAAAATGTCTCCCACGTGTGCAGTAAAACGTTCGGTTAACCCGATTACAGCCATGATTGTACATCCGAAGTGCAACAAGCCGGCCGTCATCCGTAAACTGGAGAGAAAGATGAAAGTTGGCAAGTTGATGGCCAAACAACTGCAAGCTAAGAACTCCATCATCTCGAAGGACGCCATACCTTTGCCGCCAGCAACAGCCCATGAGGATGAGGCCACTCAGGGCCTGATGACAATGCAGGTGTTGTCGGCACGCGCTTCAACACCTTATACACAACCAACCAGTCTGTTATCCTGCGATTTGCATTTGAGTCCACCTACAAACCAAGCCAAGACCATTGGCAAGAAGCAGCTGACCGAACAACAACAGGCTAATAGCCAAAAGCTACGCAGTTCCTCGACCGCCAACGGCTTAAGCAGTCAGCGACTGTCGAAGCTACGTAACACCCAATCGACTGGCGTATTGCCCGCCAACAAATTGGATGGATCTATGTATCATTATAGCCGTCAGAATCTGTTGGAGATTCGTAATGCTATGATCCATGCGCTGATACATCGTTCCAAGGAATCGCTGACCTTTAGTATGCCACGCATTGCCACCTGCGATGACATCGAACTCGAGGCACGTCTACGTCGCATGAACCTGTGGCGCAACGCAGACGGAACATCCATTGTGCGCACCTCCAACAGCTTTAAACCACGTGTCAATCTCCACAATCCTAATGAGTGCATGCCCGCCTTCTATAAAAACAGGAATAAGCAACAATTGATCACCGATGAGTCTATCATACAGAGCCAGCCACCGCAACCACAGCAAGAATTTCAGGTAAGCTCTCATTTCATATGTACATACATATATTCATGTTCATATTGAGCATGTATATTATCATGCATTTGTTTATAGTATATAACCAAGTTAATCTAGTGCTCTTTAATCTGATTGCATTTTGATAAGACTCGTCGTTATGCCAAGCATTTATATATAGCTGATATATAATTATATACTATATAGTGTACCTATAATTATTGGTAAACTATATTTGGTATAACGAATTCCTCTTATTATATATAGGTACAATTAGCCATAAATAAGAAGCCTAAATTAAAAGTAGCCTAGCCTCAAGCAACCCATATTTAGTAATTTTAGCAAGAGCCCCTTTTGAATATGGTAGTAAATATTTTAAATATTACATTTGATATAAAAAAAGTAACGGTCACTATGTTCAATAGCCGGACAGATGGGCAAGAGTAGATCAACATAAATTCTATATAAATTACATATGTACTTTGTGTCATATGATTAGCATCATATAGTATTCCAATACTATATGCACATATGTACATATAATCTGTATACACACATATTTGGGCATTCATACAAGGCAACTCAAGTGTTATGTAAATAAGTTGAAGGCGTAATCTAAAGCCGGCTCACAGTTTTACTATTTGCTGATTATAGGAATTAGTTAGTTCAATACAAATTTGTGGTGCTTTAATTTTAGGTTTAGCTTTTTTTTTTTGCATATTCGCAATTGTATATTTTAATTAGCGCAGCTGGAAATTTTGAAATCATTTGCTCAGATAATGCTTTGTGCCGTCCGAATCCCTCAGTCGCTGTGCCGCCTGCTCTGGTGTCAAGTCACGCTGAGCCATCGCCAGCAGCTCGAATCCGACCATAAATTTGCGAACTGTGGCTGAGCGGAGAAGGGGTGGATAGTAGATGGCATGGAGTGTCCAGTGGGCGCTCGAGGCGTGCGCATGCTCTGGTCCAGTGGGCGCACCATGCCAGCCCATCGAATAGGGGAAGGAACACTTGAAAAGATTATCATATTTGGTGGTCAGCTGCTTGATGGTCACTGCCAAGTTGTGGCGCTGATTGTCGGTTAGATCGTTAATCCGTTTATTGTTATTGCGTGATATGAGCATCGTTTCGAAAGGCCAGGTAGCCCAATAGGGGACCACCACCAGCCAATCGGGATTCTCAATGACAATGCGTTCCTTGCGCTGCAGCTCCCGGTCCACATAGTCGCTCAGCATGGGTCGATCGTGGGTGGCATAGTAGGCGCGTAGTCGTTCCTGCTTCTGCTGTGGCTCTGTGGGCAGGAAAGAGCAGGACCAGATCTGGCAATGGGGATGCGGATTCGAGCAACCCATGGTGGCGCCTTTGTTCTCGAATATCTGCACCCAGGCATACTTGCCACTCAGTTCATTGAATTGCCTAATCCATCTGAAATTTGTGTAAGAGGGTTGAGCGAAGCGCATTAAGGATTATCCCTTACTCACTCATCAATAACAGCGCGGATTTCTGATACACTCATGGTAGGCAAGGTTAAATTCGACTTGGGATGGAAGCACATGACGCGACAATTGCCACGAGCTGGCGCTGCCTGAAATAGCGGATCGTCGCTAGCGGGTGGCGAGGGCACCTGCTCCAAGAGTGCGGGAAAGTCATTGTCAAAGACATAGGTGCTATCATAACGTTCCGTGATGAGGCCATTGGGTCGCTTCACGCCCGGGCAGAGCGGATTATTGGGATCGAATTCGGGTTGCTCGTTAAGTTGCGGCTTCTCCTCCTGCCCAGACCAGGGTCTCTGCATGCGATGCGGACTCACAAGCACCCACTGTCCATTCAATGGATTGAGGCGTCGGTGCTGGTGTTCTACATAAATATAAATTTAAGTATACAATTATTTGTGTCGAGTATGCTGAGTGCACTCTAGAAATGTTATCAGATCAGCAGCGCTCCGCATCGCACTTACCGGTAGCCACAAACTGCATGTTGTCACTGCTGCTATCACTGCATTCACCTACTGCGTAGGGGTTACCTCTGCTGTTGCCTATTTGTAATGGCTGTGGTTTACCGTAATCTGTCGCCCGCTCGGCGAATGGAGTCCACGGGACAGCACAATGTTAACTGGCGCTAGCAGCGTTTTAGTTTTTGTTTTTGTTCATCTCCGACTAGCGCTTTATGCATATGTATGTATGTGTGTATGTATGCACATACACATGCATGTACATACAATGTGTTTCGCCAAGCACAATTTTCATTTTACCTACTCTCCCTTTTGTTTTTGCACTCAGTTCGCTTAGCACGCACATTCGCAAGTTTACTTGGCGGTTTATCAGCTCACGCTTGCAATCTCTCTGTCTCTCACACAGCTGGGACTGTAAATATATGTAAATATGTGTATGTGTGTGGGTATGTGAGAGCTTCACAGCTAGCGCCAGCTGCTAGCGATGTGCAATCTCGTCGATTAACGGTGAATGTTTCTAAACAGTTACACAGTTGCCGCACACAATTTAATATTGTCGTATGAATTCGCTGTCACAAATTCTTGGTACAGTAAAGCATCGCTAATACGGAAACATAGTATTGACTACCCTTATAATTAATTATAGCAATAGTATATATGTAGATATTATGTACCTTAAATATTACATATGAAATGTGTAACTTATTCATATTTTTGAAAGCTATTATTTTTTTTAGCAGACTCTAGTGCATTAAAACTGTTTTATAAGATAAGCAAAAAGATTAGAAGTGCTTATTTACATAAATTTGTAAATATGTAAATATGTACTCTTAAGCGTTTGTCTACTTAAAAGTTTTTATATACACATACGGTGATTGCTCGACGAAAATTCAAGTTTACACTTTTATTTGCAAATATTTGCTTAGCATTATATTTTACTATTCAAATATTTTCTTTGGCCTACATTGAAGATTTAATAAAATAATATTGGTCAAATAAGTATAGTTTACTTCAAAACAGATTTTATATCATAAAACTCTTTCGACAGGATCCGGCTATTGTTAATCAGAGACGCATTGGGAGCGGACGTCTATCTCATACGAGATGGTCTTACAACAACAACCATAACAATAATAACAATGATTACAAGTCCATTCATTCATATAATAACAATCATCAGCCAAATTCCATGGGTAAATCTCACATGGGTGATATGAAATATCAGAACAACAACAACAACTCGAGCAACATGACTGTTCTCAAGTTCTTCGATAATGGTGAGATTAGCAGTACGCAGTTGAATGGTACACAACTACCGAATGGCCGCCCGAATACGCCCATAATGGGCATGTCTAATAATAGTCGTTCCGAGAACGAGAGCTTGAAATCGAATGAGTCTATCGAGGATCTGAATCGGGCTAATGAGACTTCTGTCAAGCCAGTTATGACGGGCTTTTTGTTCGTTTCCAAGTCTAGATCACGCGATGCGGACGAGCGCCACTATCGTCGCTACAGAAATCAAAATGAGGAACCGGAGTGGTTCAGCTGCGGTCCTACCTCTAGACTGGATACCATTGAGCTGTGTGGCTTCGATGAGGACGAGGAGAAATTGTTGAAAGAAGGGGCAATCGACTCGAATGGCGACTCCATAATGCAAAAGCATAAAGTAAGTGGGATAATATATGAGTTATTTGCTATAATATATTTTTGTACTCTTTCATTTGATAGGTCGAGCCTAGTAAGTATAAATGGCAGCATCCTGATACAATTGGTCGAAACAGTAGCAGCAGCAGTAGCACTCACAGCAACGTCGGTGGCAAGTCCATTTCAAAGAGTGACAGTAATAATAATAGCAGTTCGTTGGAGAACATGAACAAAATACATTCGGCTGAGCATCATAAATATCAGCATCAGCAACAGCATCAGCAACAGCATCAACATCAACATCAACATCAGCCGCATCAACCGAAGGACGAGAAACGTTACAACAATCGTTCGGTTCCGTTTGATAGGCTCAAGCACAATCAAAAGAGCTTTGATAACAATACTTACGCGCGCGCCGACGGCAACTATCAGCAGCAACATAATCATCAGCATAAGCAGCAGCATCAGCAGCAACACCAGCAGCAGGGATCGAACAACAATAGCAATTCCAAATTTATGTCCTTCTTTGCACGCGATCGTCAGGATAAGAATGGTTCATCGTCATCATTGAATGACTTCTTCAGGCAGGCCATGAGTCAGAGCAGCAGCAGCAACATCAGCAGTAATAGCAATTTGGAACAGCCGAAGAGCTTGGGTTTTGTCAATCAAATGCCATCTGTTGACCAACTGGAGGCCAAATGGCGTCGCAACTCGCTCGGCAATATGGCAGATATTCCAGCAGCAACAGCGGCAGCAGCCGCTGCAGCAGTCGCTGCTGCCGTAGCCCATGTTGGCAACGACAACAACAATAACATCAATATTAACAATAACATCAAGCAGGCTGATAATTTCCAAAAGTTAATTGGCGCTCTGCATGGCGCCAAGCCGCAAATAGTGCCGCCTCAGATGCCATCACAACAGAGCCAAATGGGAGCTGATGCCATTTCGAATTTCATCTTACAACAGCAGCAATATCAGCAGCAACAGCAGAAGCAACACGTGCTCATCCAACAGCAGCAGCAGCAGACCGCCTTCCTGGCCAGCCTGCAGCTTAAGGCCATACTGGGACGCGCAGATACGCAGCTGTTGCTACTGCGTCTGACCAAAGGTGAGTTTGATTTTAAGCTGTATTTGTTAGTAACAATATTGATATGATGTCGTTTGCTGTAGGGGAAATTTCAAAGCATGGCCTGCTAGTGCAGTTGGCCAATCCTCGTTTAACCACCATGGATCGCGAAGCCATAACTGCTGTACTGCAATTTACAAATACTCAACAGCAGCAACAGCAGCATCAGCAGCAGCTGGAGATGCTCTCGAGTACAGTGATTGCCAGTCAGTTGCAGAATCTACACAATTTGGCTATTGTTCAGCAGACGCTCGCAGCGCGACAGCAGCAGCAGCAGCAGCAGCAGCAGCAGCAACAACAGCAGCAGCAACAGTTACAGCTGCAACAGTCACAGATGCAGCCGCAGCAACTGTCGCAAGAGGATCTGCAGGCGCATGCCAACACCATAATGCGCAATGCGGTCATGAAGCGTAAAATGGAGGAGCAAACCTCAAAGTTGCTCAACATGAATGTGACGGCAACGGGCAAGCAACAGCAGTTGCAGCAACAACAATCACGCTCCCAATTGCCGGCCATGCTTGGAGCGAGAGTTGGACGCCAGGATTCAACATCAAATGCGCTGCTGAATGCGCTCATTGCTGGTAAAAGCCTACCAGCAACAATTAACGGTAGCTTGGTGTCATCCCAGCAGCAGCAGCAGCAGCAGCAGCAGCAACAGCAGTTGTCGGCTAACTCACGACGTTTCACAGAAGGCGCAAATTTCCAAATTGGGGAAATGTCCAAGCCGGTTGGACAGTTTCTTTCTTATCAACAACAACAACAGCAGCAGCAACAACAATATGCACAGCAACAAATTCTTAATCAACAAAATACTCAGAGCAACATCAATCTTAATTTAAATAACAATTTTAACAAACCTCAAAATCAACCACAACAGTCTGTAGCAATGCTGTCAGCTGGCAGCGGCGGAGGTAAGTCCGATATTAATCTATAAATCAATGTTTACCTCCACACATACACATACATCTCGTCTACCTAGCTAAATTGAAGGTGGTTTTACATTTTATAACCTGGGTTTTAATCGCTCGTTATATCTGACGCTAATCTTTATCATATCCAATTTCTATTTATATGATAAAAGCATTTTTTAGAGCTACAATTACAGAGTATATTATTATTCAACATGCCGTATACAGAGTTTTATGGATAAATTCCTTGAATGTCTGAAAACACAAAAACCCCAAACTTACCTTATACATATTTAATTGTGTATTCGGTATTATCAGGTTTTTTTATGTGTAATTTCCGTTTTTGTGTCCCTCGGGCTTGCAAAAATTACGCATAAACTTCGGAAATATAAATATTTTGAATACCACAACTGCATTGAGTTTACAAATATCGTAAATGAGTATTATTAAGTCAAGCAGGCCTGACTAATATTCTTATTCTTACAACAAAAATTTGACTTTTCAATATTCGACAATGGGTCAAAAACTTATTATGGTTCCTCTTGGATATATCTCTTGAGGCGATATGCAATAATATATTTTAAACATGTTTTGTACTGGGAAGTTTATCTGTAAATCCCGATTCTGGAGAGGTATATTTGGCATTTTGTTCCCTATTTCCCTTGTCTATTTAGCATTTTCTGGTTTTCTTTTATTTTTTTAACTTCAAGTTTTTTTTGACAAGGGTAAACACGTTTTGGCCATTAAAATATTTAACTGTTAAACAAATATTAAAGTGAAAGCACAAATACACATAATGTGGGCGACCTTTATAATATACATATACACATATGTATATATACCTTTGGGTAAATAATATGAATATAATAATAATCATGAATCAGTTCACACAAAGTAAAGTAAACTAAGTGCAGTTTATTTATATTTGCAATGCTTTTCAGTTTTTATATTTGAAGTGACTCAATGAAATAAATATATAAAGAGACAAATGTGGAACTGAGTCTGAATATTCCATGATAAAGGTAGAGTTTATGTCATTCTTGACAAAAAAAAAAGTTGGAGAATATTTCATTCATAACCCAATGTCAATTATAGAAATATTGGTATTCTCATCAAGTTTTATTTTTCTCAGCTTGAGCTAATTTTATTTTAATATAAAACAAAGACATTCTTGTTTATCAACTTCCTATCTAAACACGTTTCTGAAAGACGAGAAATGTTTATTATGAACAGAGCTTTGTTTTGAAACACGATGGAAAGTTAGTTTAATTATTTATATATATTATAATTGAATTTATATTATAACTTTATGTAAATGGAATGAGTAAAAATTGCAGAGCTCAGTTTTCTTTCATTAACAAAAAAAAGTAGTGCTAAATCGACGTCGCTTTGCCCAGAACCAGTTTTTTATGCAATTCATGTTTATTTATATAAATAAATATACTCGTACGTTAGGTATAAATATTTGAGCAGATTTCAGTATAGCTCTTCGCAAAATGGAATGAGATGATAAGACCTGTTAATAGAATGGAATATTTGTTCGCAACTCTCAATAGATGAAATATGCAAGTTTTGTCAGTAACTTGTTTACGACACAAATAGTTTCATCTTCGATCTTAAGTTTCTAACGTGACAAGCTTTGAACAAGTTGGAAGCGAGCAGAATCGACTGCTGAATACTCGCTCTCAGCTAACTGAGAAATCTAAATTTTATATGTCCCAATTGGAGAAGCAGGTACATACATACATATATCTGCTGACTACTTCATCAATTGCGCGATCGAAATATTCGATTATTTGTTGCAATCGAATATGCCTTAAATAAAATATATTCCAAATATGCTCACTCCTAGCAAGCGTCTCCAACACTTAAACATTAGCTCCTATCTATCTTTAATAACGAGGAATTCATTGATTATAAGAAATCAATATACTCTTATTTGCCTCGTGCACAAGCATTCAAATGTTACTTAATACCAATTTGTTGACAACTTAGCAGTTAATTAGAATTTATCAGTAAATGGTTGAATGGATTTTTCTGAATTGATTGAACTGCTTACGTAGTTTACCTATAAAAGAACCTTTTCCAAATAACTGCAAATATACCATGAACAGGGGCTCATCAAGATATCGGGATCGTGCATTGACTTTTCTAATTGTTATATGGTGTTAATGAGATTCAACACTCGTGAGTCATTCGGCGCTTAATAAGTGGGTTTTCATGCTTGTGATCTTTGCCTACTTACATATTTACACATACATAAATATGTGTGTGTATATGTATATATGAACATATTTGCGCTCATACATCTTGAAGCGCAATTGTTGATTGTGCGGATTAGTTACGTGTGGAATTTCCATGACTTCTATAAGTCATTCGTGTATTAATTAGTTATACAAAGCTATTGACTGAAAATGTATGCGTTGAAGATGCCGATAATATAAAACCGTATAGGTAGGATAGAATAGCTTTACAATATTATTGCTTGCTATCAAATAATGTATTATTTATATTCTACAGCAAAGCTTAGTCCGGGTCGTTAAGAAATTCTGTATAGTTTTCCTAGATTATGCTAGCCTTGTACTCTTATCAGTATAGTCTTTCCCAGTCATTTCATTCGAATTTAGATTATAAGACAAATATTCTGTGCTGATATAGGAATTTTTTGCCATACAATGGAACACATTTTTCCACACTGCAGTTAATCTACTCCGCACTGTGTTGTAAAAAAAAAATTATGCATATTATGATGTGTATAAGTACTAGTTTTTGTTTATTATTTATGTTACTCTGTAATCAAATAAGCATATCAAGCGCGACGCTTTGTAGTCGTTCTCATTCTCTTGCCTTAGCTTCTTAGTAGGGTTGATGGACTTTGCCGGCGAACAGAATGTTGCCGGTGGCCTCCTCCTCGATGAAGAACACAAACGGGCGATTCACATTGAACTCGACAATGGTCTGGGAGCCGCCGAATTTGTTTTCTATCTCGACGACGGTGGCGGCATAGGCTTCTGTGCCCTGCTCGTTGACGTCGATGCCAGCCTTCTGCAGTATATCCGAGACTTTCACCTTGCCGGAGACATCAGCGCCTCGCGTCAGACCTGGCAGTGAAGCGGTCGTCTCGAAAATCTCACGTACGCCCAGCTGTTGGAGTGTGTCCTTGAAGCTGCGCTTGTAGTCAAAGTGGAATTTCGGCAGCGTCACCTTGACCTTGACCTCCTCCATGGCCCACTGGGCGCTCTTGACCTCGTCGTTTTCCAGAGCCTGTAGCAGCTCATTGATGCCGTCCGTGGCATGCGGCAGCAGCACAAACATCGAATTTTTTCCCTTGTACGGCAGACGCAGTATCTGTGCCCTCATCTTGTCCGAATTGTGATAGTAGAAATATTCCGTTTGCTCCATATACTGGACGCGCGTCTGGGCATTTTGGGCACGCAAAAAGGCACCCTCATATGTGTGATAGAACTGACGGCGCCACAGACCCTTGAAGTAGATCACGTTCGTCAGCAGCATTACGCATTCCTGAACGGTCTCCGGCGTGACCAGATTGCTTAGTCTTCCATCGGTGACATTGCTCGCCCACTCGTTGATGGCATAGGCCGCCGCCGGAGCATTGCCAAAGTCCAGAGCTTCAATATCGCCGTCGTAGAAGTGTTTCAAGGTGGCTGTGAACTTTTGCTGTGTCTCGATAAAGTTGTCCGTGAAAAGTTTGGTTCGCACATTCAGTGTGTTGTACAGTTGATTCTCCTTTTTGAACGAGTTGAGGGTCTTGCGATAGAACTCGCGCACATTGTTCGCTGATCTGATGTCTGGCTGGGTGCTTATCAGCTCTTGCTGTGTCTTTGTATTGGTGCCCGATGCCTCCGAGAGCATCGCCAGCACCAATTTAATGGAGAACGGCGATATAATGACATTATTCTGCTGCTCCGTATCGTTCAGTAGCACCGCCTTCAGCAGCTGCCATGAGAAGTTGTCATGTGAATCGCTGCGAAAGGGCACAAATGTATCGATGTCATCATAGGATGCTGCAGGCAGCGGCAGCGGCAGCGCTGCGGTCGCTCCACTTGGCACCTTATCGGTGCGCGTCTCGAATACGCCCGTCGGCGTTGTCGCAGTGGGTATGGAGTTGCCCTTGGCATGATGCGTTGAGGCGCCAATTAAGAGCATCAGCAATGGTAGCCAATAATTATGTGAACTTTTCATGATGTTTGTGTACATATTTTCTTTGATTTTGTGTGTGTATACGTGTGTTTTCACTCCTTTTCGCAGCGGCGATAGCAATAGAATTGAGCTTAAAGCGCAACTTGGCACTCAGCAGCAAAATTATGGAGAACCGTTTGGCGCACAGTTCCAACTGAGAGTGACTCAAAGCTCGCTGAGCGCAGGCCATTTTAAAAACCAGCTTACTGTTGTTTTTACTGCTGCTGCTGCGCGGCTACTGATTTTTCGCTCTATCGCTTTGAAGGGACTCCCACTCACGTCATTATCTTGTCAGCGCTCGCTCTTTCTCATTCTCTCACACTCGATCGTTCTCTGTATCACTTGTTTTAACTGTTGATTGATATGTACATAAATATGAACAAGAATGCTTCGATAAACGTAGACAGATAAGAGTCATGCGATTTGAAAGGATGTCCGCATAGTTTCCAATCGCGCAAATTCAAACGAGAAAAACCCAATAATAAACAATTATTTAAACAATGATATGAGAATACGTCCGTCAAATTACATGAATTGCTTTGATGAGTCTTTTTAGGTGTTTTGGTTTAAGTTCTTTACGCACATATAATTTAAATGAAAGCTGATTGCTATGACACACAGTCGCATGTGGCAACGCTAAATGAGCAGTGTTGATTAATTCGTTAAATCAGCTGTGGTTTTAAGCACACTTTTGCGTTGATGTAACAGTCGCCGGCAAATAGAAAAGAACTGAGTGGTTATATTTTATAAATTTAAGTTATTGTGCAATGCAAATACGTCGTCCTCGTGGTGTAACAGTACCACAGTTAATGGTTGTAACCGCAGTTGGTTTTTTGGGCGGTGTTTATATATGGAAGCCACTTATACTGAGATATAAAGACGAAAATAAAGCACAAAATAGCGAAACAACAATAACAGCAATACCAACACAAACAACAGCAGCACCAGCAGCAATAACAACAAGTTCGACAAAGTGGGAGAGCATTTCTGAATTTATATATGTATTACATGACGACTAATGTGCTACCATTTTCTTTTTCTTCTCAATTTGCAGATGAGCTTCATTAAACAATTTGCCTCAACAACTGTCGGTATGATGGCGATGGCCATCGGTTCGACGATGGCCATTTATTGCACTCACCGTTTTTTTATTCAACCGTATCAGAGTAAGAAGCAGCGTTTGGAAGCCGAAGCCTGTGCGGAGTACATATTTCAACAGGAGTCCCAGAAGCGTTAAAGAGAGACCGAGTATGATGGCTTTCTGTTTCAGAATTTCATAATAATTTTCTATTTACGACCCCAATTGCATACATTTTTAAATAGTATAATAGAAAATAGACTTAAAACGGTATACAAATTGTGTGGAAAGTTTTTTACAGATCCCCAACAATCAAGAGACAGACTTTCAACTAGTAGTTCTCAAGGCTCACAGATGATATTGTTATAGCAAAATTATTTATCTTTAAGTTAATCAAATGAAATTTTATTGGATGATTTATGAAATGAATTGAAATAAAACATAAATGAAACACACGATAATCTAAGTATACACATGTTTACAATTTTGAAATAAAACAGTATAAAAACCAATTTGATAGATTCTAAATTTGAAATTGAATATGATTTAAACATTTATCTTATTGATCCATAAAGCTCTAGAGTGCTGCGTTTTCGTAGCCGACGCGTTTGCTTCTGATTCAAGGAATTCAATTTGTCGCTGGGATAGAACTCCCATATCGAAAAGGATTCATCCATGCCAGCAGCGGCGAGCTTGGTGCCATCCGGACTCCACATCATGAAGATCGCGCCTCTATTGTTATGGGTCAAAATATCCACAACACGATTCAGCGAGGACAATACAAAGATCTCACAGCAAGGACAGCCGTTTTCATCTGAAGAAAAATTATGCTCAAATATTAAATAACTGCATACTACTTGATTTACATTGATCTAAGCCTACCGCATTTATAAATATTAACCAGTAATTCGCCCGTGATCTTGCTGAAAGTAATTGAATTGATTAGGATCTTATCATCGCCTCTCTGATAAAACGAAACAATTTCACGGCGCGGCACATTGAATATGTAAATTGATGATAGTTTCTTTTCAGCTGTGAAGAAATTGAAAAATTGCTGTTTATTATATAAAAAGTTTTGGAAATTTCGGAATCTTCAGCTGCTCACAAATGGCCAGTTCAGCGGCCTGCCATGGATGCCAGTCGAAGACGATGCCGCCCTGCTTGGCGCCCAGACGCATTATCACTTTGTATGACACGCCGTCGAATATATATATCTGACCCTGGATATCAGCTGTAGCCAAGTAGCGTCTCATCGGCGAGAAGCGCATGCAGCAGATCCGTTTCGAATGCTGCCTCAGGACACGCTCGATGGTCATCGTAGAGAATTGTATGACAACAATTTGTCCGCTCCTCGTGCCGCAGAGAATCTCTTCGCCATCCTCACTCCACTCAATGCAGCAGATGGACTCGAAAGATCGAGGCAAATACTTGCCATTGGCAATCAGAAACTCCTTTGGTGATTGCAGCAGCCAAATCTCTAAAACTGAATATTCGAAAGTTTTTAGAAGAAAATATATACATATGTATAACTGAGCAGAGTTTACTTTATATTGAAGTAATAATATTTCTGTAGAAGACATTTTTGACCCAATTGACAAATATAATCCAGATCGTTTTTAGTTTAAATTCATAATATTAATATATATTTATATATTATATAATTAATATATATGATATATCTTATTAATATATACAAAATCAAACGATCTATTGTAATATTCACCTGGATTTTCATCATCCTTGCAGCCAATGGCTAAGTACTTGCCATTTGGTGAATATTTCAGTGAACTCGTGCGTTCGACATTAAAAATCATGCTCGTATCATCACGATTACGCCAGATAATTAGATTTTCGTCAAAGGACAGGGCCATCTGATCATTGACAGACCAGTCCATCATATTGAGATCTATGTCGGTGATGATGATACTATAGATTAGACTGTATATTGGAGACTCTGATATAATCAGTCTTACCAAATGACGTGCATAGCTCAGGCATTTCGTTGGTGGTGGTGGCAAATGCGACGGGCCGGGCTCTTGGTTTACAGAACCAATCGCTGTCCGTCTTCTGCCTTCCCGTCCGTGAGTATTTGCACTGCATATCGCTGAACTGCAGCAAGCGATTCTCTTCGATGTTGAATACTTTATTCATGGTCGAAACAAAGCTGCTCTGACGCCAATAACTCGACCTCTGCGTGAGACTCTGAGCGGAATCAATTTTATAATAAATACATATGTATGTATTATATTTAGAGGTAATATATTACCATTTTCAAGAGATCCTGCTCTTTAGTCTTACCCACATATTTGAGATTGTAATTTATGGCTTCTGGCTTAAAACGCTTTGGTATAAAGCGATCCCCGAATGTAAATTCCTGTCTGTTGATGATTGGTTTATTCTAATTCATTGGATGGGATATTGGTTAGCTTTTATTTTGTTTTGATTTTGTTCTTTTTTCCACCTGATAAAGTTCATTTCGCCAATCCATGCGGCGCTGTTTCATAAAGGGCGGCGCCAAGTTTGGGTCCATCAAAGGATTCTTATTAAAACTTTCACACACATCCATATCGAAGACTAACATTGAATTAATTTCAAATTATTATCCACGCCATATTTAATAATTTATTCGTTTGAGTCTACGATTTCTGTAAAGCTTTACTTAAATAGCTGTAATTGCGCTCTCACTCTCTCTAGATCTTTGACTCTCAACTGGAGTGAGCATAGAACAGCAGCTTTAGGCGTTATACTCATTATCTCTTGTATTCCCTTTTGTCACATTCAGGGTAGGCTAGACCACCTGCATACTTCTTATGTTTGCTATATCATATATAAAGAATTATAAAATATATGGGTATATTAGAGTATGTGTCATAAACATATGTAAGTCTAAATAGCTGAGATCTGCTTTGGGTGGGAGTCAGAGAGAGTGATTCAAGGTCAAGCCTCGGCTGCGCTGCCTCTGTCGATTTCATGGGTAAGAACGTACTCAGAGCTGTGCTCAAGAGTCGTGCTCAATTTTTAGCGGGCATCAGAGGTCCCAATATAAAGGCAAGCCAGTCAAGCGCAGCTTCAGTCGGTTTTCTGCTTACTTGGTGTGCGCACATGAAGTGCTCCTCTTTTCCTTCCGGATAAGTGGTAGGAATAAGTCAATAATTGTGATTTGTAATATTAATATTTTTCATAGTTATAACGAATTCATTAATAACAATTGTCACTGGGCGAAAATTATAGTTATATTTATGTACATATATGTATATTATTTTTTTTAAACATAATTGCTAACACATCCTTAAGAGATATGTATTAAATATTTATATATATCTTGATTCTTTATTTTGTAAAGTAATATATTTATTAAAAAGTAAAAAAAACAAGTAAGAAAGCTCTAGTCGAGACTGCTCGACTACGAGATCCCCTGAACCCTTCGAGCAACTGATATTTCAATAATAATTCGCACATATACACGCACACACACACACACGCATACAAACAAACACACGCACACACACAAACACACGCAT
>NW_022045927.1:454562-477514 GCF_001654015.2 Drosophila navojoa
CTATAAGCAGATATTTTTCAATTCGTCATTTTTCCACATCATATATGCATATAGCTTACAATGTGCAGCAGTTGAAACGGGTCTTAAAAAATGCCTAAATGTATAACATATAATTGAAGTCTGTACATTTTCCTAATTGATTGCAATCACCTCAATCTATCTTATAGTATACTAGAAACACTTCTCTTATATAAATACAACATATATTAACTCAAATTAGATGTTAACTCACCCGCTCAAGACGATGGCAACGGCATCGTTCAACACAGATTCGCCCAATACAAGCGCATATAGATTAACATCGACATGGAGATCGTTGAATATGGCCAGTATGGTGAGCGGATCTGTGGGCGATATCAGCGCCCCAAAATACAGCGTGTCCAGAAATGTGAAACTGCTGCTCAAGTACTTTGGCATCAGTTTCACACAGCCGTACATCAGGCCACCGATTAGGAACGCCGATAAGGTGGTGCCCACAATGGCAAATGTGAGGATTGCGCCCAAGTTGCGAAAGAAGTATTTCTGCAAATGCAATTACGATCATATTACATACATAAATTACGTACATACATATGTATATCCACACACATACCTTCTTTAGGCTGTAGCCAGCGTAAAATATAATGGGCGGCAATATAATATTGAAGAAGACCTCCGGATCGAATGTGGCCTTCAAATCGATTTCGTTCTCCTCGATATCGTACACCTGCCCACGGAACACGTACGCATATGTCTTCACACCCTCGGGCAGCTTTGTGGAATTTGTTTGATTAACCGGATACTGAAGAGAAGCAGAAACAGAAACAGAAATAAAACAAATTAAATGACAATAGACTCTAATTGCATAAGCAAACGTGTTGAGCTGTGTCACGCACCTTGAACCACAGTGTGTCCGGTGGCAATTTGTCATTATAGGTGGGTACGCCCTGCGGCTCCACCTGCATGTGCACCAGGGTGGTGTTTGTGCCCGCATATCGTATGATGGCGCCCACAATTAAGCCTGCAATTGAATGAAAATGCAATTCCAGTTAGGTACATGGTATTTCTCATTTAAGAGTGGAAATTTAAGATAGAAAAAAATATCTTTATTAGCTTATATATAGGTCCTATCCTTATCACAAAAAAATAAATAATTAGCTGATATCTAAATCCTTTGGGAACTATATATTTTTGAGTCGAATGGGTCAGACTTTCAAACCGATTCATGTAAATATTCAAGCTCTTATGTATAGGTCCTTTGGGAAATACGGCTCATGTATTTCATGCATGTATGAGTCCGAACTTGAACAGGGGCAAATGTATATAGGCTGCTATCTACTGATCGTGTAGTAATAATTTTTATATTAAAAGCACTTTAATTATTTAAATGAAACGAGTCTCAAAAAGTCAATCTGAGTCGGATCAAAGAGGTTTCTTGATGCTCTAGGCGTAGGCTCATTCATTATTGCCTGACCTATCACAAAGCTAGCTTTGAAAATGCTATTAATGAATGCGGATCAGCTGCCGGCTGAATTGTGTCTATATGGGCAATATGTTGATAAGATCGTGTAGAACAAGTATACATTTATAACATATACTCTCAAGTTGTTGACTCACTGCACAGTCCAAGTCAGAGCACGCTTATCAGCCAGAACATACTTATCAGCACTGCCAAAAAGTCTTGGAGTCTTATCTGCATTGGGTTTATTTTTTATTTTTATAATAATAGTATTTCATTCTTAATCAAATTTTGTATTATGACTGTGTTCAGATAGGACTGACTAATTAGCATATTTAATAATTTTCATTTTATTAAAAAGTTAAACAAGCATGAATGTGCAAGATTGGCATATTCGCCAAGAAAATGCCCTGTTATGGAACTGTTAGCAATATTACTAGACTGAAGTGGTATTAGATATTATTTCCTGAAAGACGAATAAAAAAAAATTTTTGCAATTTGTTTGATTATCGAGGGTATAGCTTAGAAATTCGGAATAAATATGTAGCTGTAGAGGTACATACATATGTTAGTCATCCCAATCGAAAATAAAAATAACCATATCGATTTTTATTGTTACTTAGAATTATATTTTAATACAACAGAAAAGCTGCATTTCAAAACAGAACTATTTCAACTCTATTCGTTAATTACAAAGAATACAGATGGGCTGACTGATACGCAGATATAGCCAGACGGTCTTTGACGACTTCACTCATTCTAAGTATTTAAATAAATATGATTACAACTTGAAGGGGTTTGACAGACGAGACAAACAAACAGACAAAGAATTAGCGCGAATTATGTACATATATGTATATAAATCACGTCCATAGTGAGCTATCATATTAGTTGTATGGTAACTCTACACTTCTGTATGACGTATACTCCTGTTTTCGACTGGTACCGATAGCAGACTTTATTATTAAAAGCAAAATTCATAAAAAAACGCCAAAGAAATGGAAAACGACAAATCATTTGGGGGAAAACCCAAAGCAAAACAACAAATGCGATTGTATTGAGAAAAACAGATGCAATTAACTATTGAAGATGACATAAGATTGCATGTGTTTTTAAATTCAAAGGCAAGGTCAAAAGAGCGCCAGTGAATATAAATTGTGTTAAAACTTTTGATTTGATTAGTTGACTTTAGCGAATAGGCACTGTAATCAAAACATGCACACTTTATAATGACAAACATGCCGCTGAATTGCAAATTTCTGAGCACAAGTAGAAGCAGAATTCAAGGGAAAAATGAGGAAGTACATTCAAGGGTTTTAAATAACAGGTTCGTATATCAACGAAATGTTTATGTGCTTAAAATATGGGACTTTAAAGCTTTGCTGTTCCGATTGCAAACGCCAATTTGGATTTTTGTGTGTTTTAAGAATCGCACGAATAGTGTAAAAATACGTAATTGCGTATTAAAATAATATACATATACATATATGTACATACATATATATTTATACAAAAATATACATACATACATACATATATTTATCTATTTGCGGAGCATATTACGAATGATAGAGGGACAAAAAGACGACAATGAAAGCTGCAGGTGACACTGATCGAAGAGGAAGAGCATAGAGAATTGATGATGAAATTACCAAAACAATGTACGATAATAACAAAATATAGCCAACAATTAGCATGTGTTGTGTGTGTGAGTATGTGGGTTACCCAAAGCCAAGTTAGCTAACGTTGCGCTAACTTACCATAAATAACAGCCAATCCAGTCTCATGTAGCCACGAAACACGATGATGTTTGAATAGCCAAATGGTTAATACAGTTAGGGCTAGCAGAAATACGAATACCAGCAAATCGAGACTTTGAATGCGATGATTGAGCGTCGCTTTGGCATCGAGCGTTATGTCCGTATCGGCTGCACTGCAGCCATAGATGAGGGCCCACAGCGTGAACAGGCGCAGCGCCCAGCTATTCCAGCTGCCATTGCAGCAGCGGCGATTCAATATTGGCCTCGCCTGGCCTGAGTAAGCGTGCATTTTGCACTTGCTGTGCGACAAAGGTGGAATGAAATGAATTGTACAATTGTACATTGATTGAGTGTGCACAGTACTGGCACAAGCAGACGAAAACTGAAATCGATTTTCACGTTACGTTTATGTACGCCGTAAATTGATTTGGCGCACAGCTATTGCGGCTTGCGTCTGTGCACACAGGCACTTTTACGCGGAGTTTCTATCTGTTTTCCCCGTCTTTATATATTTTATTCTTTTAACTTTTGTTACATAAAAAATATATATTTTACACTATTAAAATTGTCACAACAAATTTCTATTTGACATTATGCTCGCCTCTTATACGCTCTTATACTAAGAACCATTACACTACACTGTGCAGAGAAGGTAGTTTCCTTAGAAAGCTGCTGCTTGCATTGCTGTTAATCACAGCTGTTTGTGTAGCTATCGATATTTTGAAGTCTTGCGGCCGATTTTCAGTGCTGTTAAATTTTACGATTATTTTTTGTCTTTTGTTGTGGTTGGCAAATTCTGTTATGTTTTGTGTCAACATTCTCAACAAAAGATTCTATATGAGACGGAACTATTCCACAAAAACACACATTTGTTTGCTTTTTTTTTTAATTTTATTTTCTTAGCTATCGGTTTGATTTAAGTACTGTTCTCTCTTGTATTTGGCAATAATTTGCATTATTTCCAGCTTTGCATCAATTTTATAGTCCTCATCCAGTTGATCAAGATCTTGGGCAATCGTCATACCATAATGATAAAAATTCGATTGGTGTGGTTTTCTGGGGGCTCGCACTTCTAAGATTGGTGACTCTTTTGGTCTCTTCCGGGCAGATGGCAAAATGGTTTCCTCTTCATTAGCAGGCTCATTAAATAGTGAATCTTCAACTGACGGCTCTTCCGTTTTTATGGTAATTGGTGGTTGACATTCCTGTGTGGCAAGTGGATCGTCTTCAGATAGATCAAAACTACTATCGCTTGCAGTCGGAGGTTGTGCTGTCCTACATGTGCTCATTGCCAATGAGTTTTGCTGCGCTCGTGCTGGTGTATCCAGAACTGAACTCAAGAATGATAAGGTTAGCCTAAATTTCCAGGTGGTACTGCAGTTTTCGGCATCTGCACCGATCCGCCTCGATTTGCTTTCTTCGAACAAATAGTAAGTTTTCATATTTGTCCATTTCTTTTGTAAAGCCTCTAGAATAAGCAGATTTTTACTTTAATATAATTGCAGCTTCAATATCCATATGTATGTATCTATTTTACCTTTAGTAATTGGTGTGGTAGAAGAAAATCCACCATAAGTGTTAACTTTGTCTGCTAGAAGCGACCAGAATTTCGCCTTTTTTGATTTATATGCGAACTGTGGATGGGAATGATCCCAAACGAATGGCGCTGCTTTCACATGTTTTATAATATAAAGCAGAATTTCATCGGTCCAAACCACTTTGTTATTTTTACTCATTTTGCTTATCTCTATCTTTCGCTAGCACAGAAAAATCGATTAGCTTCCTCAACCGATTCTTGTTATGTATATCGAATAAAAGAAAATTATTGTGCGCGATATGCACCTCAGTAATGAAGCGGCATTGCAATGAAATACAAACTGATATCAATTTTTACCATGTTTATTTATTGTGGCTTTCTAACTTAAGAAAAGTGACCACATGTAATATATAATTTACTTGGTGTATGCATGTTATATATATTAATACAAAATAAGACAAAATTAAATATTCGTTGTATATAATACGTTTAGAGCTCCACTTTGGTCCACTGGCTTCGCATGAATGTTGAATACTGCTTGGCTCCGGTATTATTGTATTTCTCAAAATATGGCAGCTCGCTGAGACGTGACAGCCAAGCGGTAATCCTCGGATATTTCTGTTCATCAATATCAAAAACTGCAGGCACAGATGAGACAGTGGCAGCACAGCAGAAATCAGCGATGGTCACTGTATCGCCAGCGATGTATGGTTTCTCCAGCAGAGTTTCTGTCAAGCGAAGAGCTTCGTGAACGTTGTCAGTCCGTTCTTTGGTCACCTCAGTGATACCCCTCATCCAGAACACGCTGCTCACATTCCACAATGCTTTGTAGATGACACTGGCATCGAAGAACAAGCGCTGATTGACTTCTGTGCGTTTCAGCAGATCCTTAGGATATAGTGCATCGGTATTAGCATACTTCTCGCACAGGTATATGCATATGGCATGTGAATCCGTTACGATAATACCATTGTCATCCAACACGGGTACCGTACCTTGTGGATTCATCTTCAAAAATTCCGGCGAACGATTCTCGCCTGTCCCCAAATTAATCACCTTGTATTCGAAGGGCACCTCCAGTGCTTTAAGTGTTACTAGACAGGCACGCACCGGCGGCGACATATCAATACCGTAAAGCACGATCTTCGACATTATGTTACACACGTGAACGTATCAGCTCCAGCAATTCGACTGAAGGCAATTTGTAGCTGACAAGCCTTATAAATTTGTATGTTTGTGGAATTCAAGTGTGGATCATAACAGTGCCAAGCTTTAAAGTGAGCAAATTAGGCACATAACGATGATATCGCACTTTCATACCCTCGAAATCTGCTCACACATAATTACAAGGCGTATGTGTTCACGATTAAATGAGGCTAATTTTAGAACATTATCAAACTAAAATATTCATTGTAAATATTATTGTTGTAATGATATCTTAAATGATTGAATTGGAACGCTTTATCTTTGTATCAATTGAGTTAAAGATCCCACTATATTTATATATTTGGAATTTAAGAGTATAGGGAATATCATAGTCAAAAGCGCATGGGCTCAGAAAGTTAATAAACTATTTCTCTAATGTTTTCAATTAAGCATCACGTAAAATAAAAAGAAATTTAAAATAATATTAAGTATAGAACTTTCTCACCTTAACAGATAGTCTTTTGTCCACCCTCACTAATTGTAAACAAGATATGGTCATCAATTTCATTATTATCATTAAATTGATTTTTGCTTGTCTATTAACCTAGTGTACTTCAAAATGGAATTTATTTTTTTATACATACAAAGATAATATTGGGTTTGTTACATCATAGAAACGTTTATGTAATTATTAAAAATTCTCAAGCTTCACAAAAATATTGCAAGTTATTAAATTTGTAGTTATTGATTTCCGTATTTGTTTGATTTCAAAATCATGAAATATGTACTTCAGCTGTTCTGTAACTAAAAAAGAAGTGTTTTCATCCATTCTCCTATTGAAAAATCATTTGTATCCTAAATACCATTTTCTTTTTATTTTTCCCACAGCAATATTCAAATTAAATATGCCAAAACAAATTAAAGTCGTATTTGGAATATTATTCAAAATTGGAAACAATTTATGTGAATGATCGATTAGGATGGTCCGGATGCTAAGAAAACCCAGATCTGTGTTAACCGCGTCCCGTTTCCTGCGATCTCGATGTAAAACGCGTCTTGTTTGCTCGCAGATCCTACATCAGTCTGCTACTCGGTACCATTGGCATGATACATGTGAATTTGATGCCTTTCAGTCTGGTCACTGTTCGGGCACAATGTCAGATGGTAAATATGACCAAATCTGCTCTAGATTCGATACCGTTTCTAGCGTTCTCTTTTCGTAGTGAGTAAAAATATACGGAAACAAATTGGTTTGGAGCCGGGCTATTATACGATACCCAAGTGTAGGGCAAATCTGCTGAAGTATACACCAAAGCGTGAGGATCTGCCAAGTCGTAGCATGGCCGATTCTTTCACAACGGCGATATTGCCACTGAGTTCGAGTTCGTATCGAGAGCGCTATGTCAATCACTTGCGTCGAGTGCGTATGGGACGACTGATGGAGGAGCTGGATTTGTTTGCGGGTAAGTCAATAGATATGCTGCCAAGAACTATACGACGCTTACATATGCCAGGCTCTTAGTGTGGATCTGTCATCGTCATACGAGTGTGCCGACTTTGCCCAAGGGCATACCGTTGCCCTATATATTTGTCACGGTGCTGGTCGAGAGCGTGGAGTTTTCAAACAGCAATAAGATCTCGGCATCTGAAGACATATCCTTGTGTGGCCATGTCTCGTGGACTGGCATGACCTCCATGGAAATAACCATTTACTTGCAGCAAAACTTTCGAACCATCCTCAAAGCCATATTTGTGGTGGTCGCACGCAATGCAACGAATACAGCAGCGGCACCAATCAATCCACTAGCTCCGGCCAATGAGAAGGAGAAGGCGTGCTACAAGGAATCGGTTAAGAGGTCTGAAGCACGCCAGCACAAACACTCAAAGAGTGCCCTTTACATCCGACCCACCAAAGAAGATGAGAAGCTAATGTTCGAGATCTTCAAGCGTACCCAGGGCACAAATGCTAATGATATGTACAATCTTGAATTGCCAGCCAATTGCAGATGGATGTCTGAATCGAATCAGACTACCTTGCTGCGCGCCTTCCCCGATAATCGCAACTTGCACAATCATATTTTTGGGGGATTCGTAATGCGAACTGCTGTAGAGATCAGTTCGATTACCGCCTGTCTTTATGCTGGCGGTCGACCACTGATCGAGTGCATCTCGGATGTGGCATTCTATAGTCCAGTGAAGGTGAACTCGTTTATCAAATTAACAGCGTACGTGGTCTATACCTATAAGAAGTATATTCAGTTGTTGACAATTGTGGAAGTCTTGCAGGAGAACAGTTCGTCGCATTTGACAACAAATGCGTTGTTTCTCATCTACAAGGCTGAGCGAAATGTCCAAGAGGTGCTGCCAATTACGTATGAAGAGTCGTTGTGCTATATAAACGGTCGCAAGAAGTTTCGTGCTTTCCAGAAGTTAAGACAGGATCGATTGAGAAATTTAAAGCAGTTTCAAAAAACCGAAAAGTCTGCCTAATAAAAAACATTTTATAAACACTCTACTTAAAATAACAATAGATCTTTAATTTAATTTCGCATTGAAGCGCTGGATTTAGGCAGTGCTTGCAAACGCTGGCGACGCTTCGACTCAAACTCTGTGGCTAAGTGCCAGGTTTCCTTATCTAGTGTCAGATGACCGCGCGCAATGCCCAGTAGACGCGATAGGACCAACAGACAGTGTAGATCATCGGCATTGCTCTTCACATTCGCCTTGCGCATATCAACAAATTCCTGCTGTATCATTTCCGTGTGCTCTTCGCTAACGCTGAACTGACCAATCCGCGAGGTAGTCAAGTAGTTGCGGAACTGCTGCAAACGTCCTGGCTGCAGATAGTGCAAGGCAGCTTTTAGAGATTCCTCCCATATCTGAATAGCCTTTTCATCCGCCTTAAGGGGCAGCACAAAATCGCTCTGTAAATAAACTACGCATATTAGAGATATACCGAGAGTACTCATGGCAATCCCATACCGGTAGCATGCTGCGTCCCTCGCTGAGCACCAGCACCGGAATATCCACATTGTAATCGATTTGATAATACTGAAAGTCGCACTTGAGCTGCTGATTGTTAATGAGATTCGCTAGATGCTGTACGGCTTGCACACCATTCGCCTCCAGCTTGCCCTGCTGCATGCGCGTCTCGTCCAGCACCAGATGCGTATGGGGCGCTAGCTGCAGCAGCCCAGAGACTAGCTTGTTCGTCTCATAGTCCTTTCTGTGGAACGTAAATAGCTTACTGTTAACCATCACAATGGAATGTAAGTTGTACCTACTTTGGCGTAAAGGCTGACGTGTTCATGGTTTCCAGTGTCATAGGCAGATAGTGGCTAGCAGGCACCAACAGCTCGAGCACCTCATATAGCTTCGTTGTATAGTGCTCCAAACACTCCTTGGGCAGATTGCAGATGTTTAGTGTGAATTTTCCAATGCTTTGCATCTCAGATCGGCTGTATACTGTAGAAATTAAATGACACAGTAGATACTCGGCAGCAAGCTCGTCGTCAAATAGGCAAAGTTTGAGCAGCATGCGCAAATCCTTGTGTATGGTCTCCAAAGATTGTGGTGCATGTAGCGCCTCGACCGCAGCAGGTTGCTGCAAACTCTCGTCCAGCATCGGATTGGCATGGCACAAAGACTTGACAGCAAAGGCATGCAGGCGTGGTATTAGAAAAGGAGATGGATTTTGTGCTTGCAGCTCGGCTAGGCTTTCCACATCCTTCATAACCTCAACGTCCAACGTGGACGCGTCCAATGCTGGATCGACAGACAAAAAACCGACGAAATCCATCAACGAGTTTAAGGTGTATTTATCAAAGTCCTCATAGACCTTCACCATGCAGGCCATGCTTGGGCGACTAGGCAGTGGTGAATTGATTAGGTAATCGGGGCCAAGCACTGTGGAACTACAACCATTTGTTTCTGCTTGCCTTTCAACACTCACACATTGCTTTTTGGCTGAGCTAATGCCCTTAGACTCATCTGCTTTGTCCACTTCCATATCTTCTTGATCATCCAACGCACGTTTGACACCACTTCCAACACTTGGCAACTGTTCAAACTGTGGGTTACATTGCTTCTCGTGCTCCTTAGCCCAGTCATTGAGACCCGGCACTGAGACCACAAACAGTGTACGTCGCTCGCCATGCACATTGTTCTCGGCATTGTAGTCCAGTTGTTCACCTTTGCCTAGTCGTAGACAGTCGCGATATTTGCCTGGCTGTAGGCGGGCACTGCCATCGTCTAATTTTACCTCGTAGCGTTCCAAGTAGATTTCTGGATCCATCATGTCCTGCACCATGCCACGAAAACGTACCAAGCCCTGATCTTTCAATTTGTGCAAAGGTGTGTGATTTAATAGTGGAATAGAGTGCCATTTCGTAAAATCACTGAGTAATTCCTTCCAGCTTGCAATGTCTTGTTCTATCAGTTCTTCTGGAGTGCGTGGTAATTCCATGTTGCAAGGCATTGCTCACATAAACAAATAATTGTTATTACTGAGTCGCGTGCGCGCCAAATTACAATATTATTGATGGAACAAATTCGATAGAAGTCTACAGCTAAGACAACTCTAATTGCATGCAATCGAGAAGTTATCGTAATCGTTGTTTGTGCTATCGTAATTTGTGTTATAGGGCTGCGATGAAACGGATGTAAAGCGGAGTATCCGCAAAAGAAATAATGAGCAAAAAGAGCCGAGTTTGGAACTTTTTCTATAAAGAAAGCGATACTGTCGCAATTTGTTGCCTGTGCCACAAAAATTATTCACGCAAGGGCCGTGGCACAACATGTCTCCGAAATCATCTGAAGAGCAAGCATCCTGCCGAATTTCTAACGTTATCCGAAAATGATATCAAGTACATGGTAAAAACGGAAATAAATGATAACGCATCCGCTCATACGAACCTGCAATTACACGTAAAAAAAAATTTATACACATTTTCAAGGAGCTCACTCTAACAATTTTAATTATGTTCTTTCCAGGATGCTGATCCATTGGAAGTTCAAAGAGTAAGCGACTCAGACGAAACATATGCGAGCGATGAGAAATTGGCTTTAATGATAGTCCAGCATGATTACTCCTTTAGCTTGATAAATAGCGTTGGCTTTGTGAACTTTATTAAAGTTCTGCAGCCTCGATATGCAATTAATACTGTCACTTATTATGAGAATATGTTATGTCAAGACATATATCGGCGGATGCAAACGCAACTGAAACAACAACTCGTCATGTTGGATTCTGTTTCCCTGGCCACAAGCATTTCGTGGCGAACTGGTGGCCAAGGCTTACTTAACTTAAGTTGTCACGGAATTTCCAATGACTTCCAGTCTAAGCAGTTCCACTTGAAATGCGAAGCTCTAGATGGACGGCACACAGACGATGTTGCTTGTCGCATTCGTATCATAATTTCAAATGCTTGCCAGGAGCTACAGCTACCCAAGGAGAAGATTAACTGCATTATTAGAGATGAGGGTACCTGTACACCTGGCTCTATAGTAGAGTGCAATGTACACCTACTAAAGCTTTGTGTGAAATATGCTCTTGAATCAAATGAGCATCTTAAGCAACTAGATGCCAAATGCCTTCAAATTGCGAAACATTTTGAGCAATCTCCCATAGCATACAATCATCTAAAATATATTCATGAAAAGCAATTGAATCGCGAGCCATTGCAATTGATGGAACATAAACACAACCACGTGGATTGGAACTCGATCTTTCGTTTGAAAAGCCGCTTGCTCAAGCTTAAGGATGCTCTCTCACTCTATGCCGAGGAATATAATATGGTGAAGATTTATCCAGATGAATGGCTGGATATTGATTTGGGTCAACGAGTCATACAGCCGATTGAGGAAATTGTCAATATTTTGAGTGGATGCTCTGCGACAGCCTCCTCAGTCATACCTCTAATAGCTGCACTACGTGACTCCCTTCGGACAGATATCCACAATTTTGTGTCTTCAGTGGTTAAGTGAAATGCTTATAAGGAATGTAACAAATTTTAACTCTGATTATCTTACAGACCATTTGCTCGTTTGCGCGAAAACTGCTCGAGGAGTTGGAATCGAGATGCTCCACAATTACTACGGATATCAAGTACCTAATGGCCACGTATTTGGATCCGCGTTATAAGCAAGCATTCTTTACCCATCAGGAAATGCAGCTGGTGACCGAGGAAGCATTGGCACAGCTATGTCGAACTCACATGCAGCAATGGCCGCCGCCAATGAAGATCGCAAAAGTAGCCTCGAATGTTAAAAACGAATCGAAAATCGATTCCTTTCTTGACAATATGCTCACACTATCCAACACGAGTACTGAAGCATCCACATCATTGCATTCGCAAACGCAATCGCAACTGAAAAACCTATTGTACTTATACAATTCTGAGCCAAGAGTCGAGCGGCAAAGTGATCCAATCGCTTGGTGGCGATCCAATAATAAATACAGCGCTTTGTTTCCAATTGTTAGGCGCTATCTTTCCACGCCTGCCGCCAGCATTGCCAGCGATCGTCTATTCGATATATCTAAGAGCCTATATAGTGATATGCAAGTGGGTCTCTGTCCTGAAAATGTTTCCAAAATATTATTTGTTAAAGCAAACTTGAAAGCCCTAGAGCAAGTTTAGCTATATGATTTAAATGCAGATGAATTTGAGGTGTTTAAAGGAAAATAAACTAAAATTAAGTTAGGTATATTGTTTACTGAAAACTTTATTAAATTTAAGCTTCAATTTAAACAATATTCACGTTAGGCAAAATTATTATTGTTTCCAAAAGGAAACACATGATTGAAATGTACTTATCAATTGCATATTGAAATAAATTTAATTAATTGAAGATAAAAACCACTTTAATTACCCAAATATGTAACTCATTGTTTTCAGAAATCATTTTATGATTAAGATAACAATATAAGCTATTCTTTTTACCTATATCTTTTAATTGTGCTGTAATATCATCCATAATCCACAATAACTTAATGCATTGCTCTGGCTGACCTGATTCCAGATTTAAGTAGCAATGCCCTAGACTATTAATTTTATCAGTAGCAAGGGTTAAGTCAGACATATCATTGGGGCATTTAATATAAGTACATTACATAAATTCAGGAATGGCTTTGGGAACCTCATTCTATTTTTAATCAGTTAAATTTGGAATTTATTTTCTGCCTTTTGAAATGGAGATTGTAATATACCAATGGCAAAAAGTTATAACACTGATACTTATCACAATAATTACATAAAGAAAATAAAATGTTCTGATATGAGACAACCCATAATAAAGTAATTAAACTAACAGAGATGTGTCAGATATACAAATTAAAATAAGTATTACAAGCATGCGCTGTTCTAATTATTTATAAATATAGTTGCTCCACAATCGGGCAACAAACAAACAAACGAGAGCTATATATGAATTGGTAGACAGATGAAACATATTTATATTGTGTATGTAAAAACAGAAAAAAGACAGGACTATATTATGTAGCCACTGAGATTTACAATTAAATGCTACACAAATGTCCACATATTGTTTTATATATATATAATAAATATTATAAATAAATTATAATAGAACAAACAAAACAAGACTCTTATATATATATATATATATATATATATATATATATATATATATATATATATATATGTTTGTTTTGTTTGTTTGTTTCTTGTTTTGTTTGTTCTATTATAATTTATTTGTTAGACTTTTATAGTGGGAACATGGCAAATGTCTGATCCCTAATATTTTAAATTAGCATATTTTATGGATAGTTATATAATAAGGATATCAAATTAAAGCGTGTCTTCTAACTAATATTCATACTTTTCTAATTTAGCCTTTCAAACTCTCCCAATAGTTCGACACAGATGCTAGTTTCTCGTTCCACATTCATCCAGTTAAACGCTTTAATTGTAACAACAATTTTATGTCGTCCATGTAAAGGCAGTCCAGTAAAATCGAATATTATGTTTATAACAAACGGCTCGTATATAAATTTAGTCTGAAAAAAAATTGCAAAATAGTATAGTATAGAAAGTATATTTACATTTAGTAAACTTACTCCGGGGTAAATACATTCGTCCTTCACATCTGCTTTATTGGTTATAAATTGTGTCCAATACTTATACCAATATTGAGGCTCGTCATAGAGAATGGGGCAGATGTCAGTAACGGTCATACCGAAAGGTGTTTGCACCCAGCTTATACGATCGAACTTAAATAATTGAAAGCTCATCTGAAGAGAAATTAATTTTCAAGGATGTTTGTCCACTTAAAGAATTTTGCTGAAACTACCAAAACACGATCGCCTGTTTGAATGTTCCACTTAAAGGAGAGATTTCCCGATACTGCGAGCTTATCGTCTTCCCGTGTAAAGATCAACTCTGATACATCGCACATTTCATAAATGTTAAGGACGTTGCGTGCTGAATTTTGGCACTCGCTGTAGAACTGATCATCCTCAGGGACGAATAGGTATTTCAAGGCACTCGATTGCCATGTGAATAAAATCGCGCCGAAAATCGCGGATTGAAACTTTAGTTGGAACAGCATCGTTTGATTTTTCGACTCACTTTGGAATATTGAAAAAGACGCGTTCGGGTTTTTATAGCATGTGCTCTAGGCGGGAGTGGCCAGATAGAAAATACCATAAGTTCCGTTACAGCTAATCTTCAGTCAGTTACATTACCCTAATTACAATGAACATCTGTTACCACCTTTTTCAGGTTAGCTAAACAATACGAACTAACACATGGCTAACTATTGGCCACTTATCAGTATTATACAATTCAATCTTTAACGTATAAAAACATCACTTCATAGGACAGCAAAGTAAATTCGAAAATGAAACGCACATAGTGAAACGATGTAGCTCAAAGTGCCCGAGGATGATAAGTTCCTTGAACGCTGCTCATTGACGGATTGGTTGACGGATTGGTTGACACTTCTTAAATAGCTTCAATATTAAGATTTCAGTAGCATTGTCCTAAACTATTATTTTTATCAGAAGCAGACATCTCATCGGGTTCTTTAGTGTTGCCTACACTGCATGCATAAAATCAGGATTGGCTTGGGAAACCATATCGCTTTGGAAATGGGAGTTTTTTTACTTATCACAATAATTATGTATAACAAAAAATTTGTAATTAAATCTAACAGGATTAAGATAAATATTAAGAGCTTTCGGTATTCTAATTATTTTTAGAGAAAATTGCTCTATGGTCGGGCGATAAACTAACAAACGTGAGCTATATGTGAATCGGTAAGCAGACAAAAGATAGGACTATCTATATTAAGTAGTCTCTAAGATTTTCGTTTAAATGCTAAACAAATTTCAACTTTGTAATAAATATCTGTTATAAAATCTTTTCGTTTGTTCTTTATTATAATTTATTGATTAGAATTTTTATTAGGAACTTGGCGACTTTTGATCACTAACATTTTAAATTAACATATTTTAAGCATACAAAATGGATAGCTACAATAAGCATACCAAATTAAAGTGTTCCAGTTGGGAGGATCTGTTCAGGACTTATCGGACTCTTCTAACTAATAGTCATATTTTTTTCTAATTTAGCCTTTCAAACTCTCCCAATAGCTCGATACAGATGCTAGTTTCTCGTTCCATATTCATCCAGTTAAAGGCCCTGATTGTTACAACAATTTTATGTCGTCCATGTAAAGGCAGTCCAGTAACATCGAATATTAGGTTTATAACAAACGGTTCGTGTATAAATTTAGACTGCAAGAACAATGTAAATATTTATAAGTATATCAATTTTGTAAACTTACTCCGGGGTAGAAGCATTTGGATTTAACATCTTCTTTATTGGTTATATATTGAGTCCAATACTTATACCAATACTGAGGCTTGTCAAACAGAATGGGACAGATGTCAGCAATGGTCATACCGAAAGGTGTTTGCACCCAGCTTATACGATCGAACTTAAATAATTGAAAGCTCATCTAAATGGACAGACATTTTAAGGATGTTAATTGACTCAAAAAATGTTAACTGAAAATACCAAAACACGATCGCCTGGTTGAATGTTCCACTTAAAGGAGGCATTCCCCAAAACTGTTATTTTATCGTCCTCTCGGGTAAAAGTTAACTCTGACATATCGCTCATTTCATGAACGTTAAGGACGTTAAGTGCTGAATTTTGGCACTCGCTGTAGAACTGATCATCCTCAGGGACGAATAGGTATTTCAAGGCACTCGATTGCCATGTGAATAAAATCGCGCCGAAAATTGCGTATTGAAACTTTATTTGGAACAGCATCGTTTGATTTTTCGACTCACTTTGGAATATTGAAACTGACGCGTTCTGATTTTTATAGCATGTGCTCTATTCGGGAGAAGCCAGCTAAAAATTACAATAAATTCTGTTACAAATGTATGATACGTATGTCAACATATACGCGCTCACAGACACTCACAAACAGGGCTAGATTAACTCGTCTGATGATCAAGAGCAAAAATACAGAACCAATAAACGAGATCTAAATACATCTATGTATCAGTAGACAGTGCTAGTACATGGATATTAAAACACAGATTTATACAACTCAAATATTGTGAAAAACACTACATATACAATTAGTTAACCTTTAGTCAGTTACATTACCTAATTTACATTGAACACGAGCTAACTAATCTGTTACCACCTTTTTCAGGTTAGCTGAAACTAACACGAACTAACACTTGGTTAACTATTGGTCACTTATCAGTATTATATAACTTAATTTCTAGCGTATAAAAGCATCAGTTCATAGGACAGCGAATAGTGAAACAATGTGGTTCCAGCTGCTGTTTCAAGTAATCGCAGTCCTCTTGATGATACTGTTCACAAGACAGTCGAATGGCCTTAACTACCGATTCATTGCCGAGGATGATGAGTTCTTTGCAGAATGCGATAAAGCGCCCAGTAATGCTCTGAACTTTCATGGAATGGCTGACCTTTCTCAAATAACCTTCGCTCGGAATGATGGTATAATAGCCATATCGGGCAATGCTACCGCAACCTGGCCTATTAAACCTGGGGATCGCATTGAAGTAAGTTCGGATTGCACTAATTGAGAGGTACATCACTTTAATTTCAATATTATTCAGGGCAAAGGTGTCATGTTCTGGTACGATCGCGGCATCTGGCACCCAACACAATTCAGTATGACAGTGCATGACTGCTGTGCCGTCATGTACGACAAGCCGCAGTACTGGTATAAATATTGGACAAAACATATAATCAATAGTGAAGAAATAAAGGACCAATGCTTTAATCCCGGAGTATGTATGTGCTATACAACAATTTGAGGTTAACAATCTGTATCTACGCCTTTCAGACCAAAATGTTACATGAGCCTTTCGAACTAGACATTATAATGCCGTTCACAGGCCTGCCCTTAAATGGTCGGTACAAGGTCGTGACTACGCTTAGGGCATTCGACAAGAGTAATGTGCAGCGCGATACATCCGTTTGCTTACAAGCCATTGGGGAATTCGAAAGGCTAAACTAAAATATGCGCAATCATGAAGCCTGCACTACATATTATTCAAATTTTACCCATTTTTCAAATGTCACAAGATTAATCAATTAAAAGTCAAAACTCCGTCTACAAGAAACGTATTCAGCGAATAAATTCCGAACAACATAAAACAACTCGCAGCCCAGTGGGTATGAATAACCCCTGCCCGTTAGGCATATAATGTAGTAATTATTATGTCTACCAAGAAATTCGAACTAATAAGCATATAAGAAAGATCTTATCGGGGCTGCTTGACTAGCAGATACCTATAAACAAAACTAAATTTATATCAAATGATTTAACAAAATAAATTTAGAAATATTTCAAAATGCGTTACAAACAAAATTTTTACAAATTCTCAATGAAAATAAACACAAAAACAAATTTAGTTGTATATTAGTTATTATTTGATAGATAGTTATTGGTATTGATAGAATAATAATAAATTTTTCGCATCGGAAAATGATTGTATATACTGTAATATTTATTACTCCAGGCTTTCAATACATGCACATTAATTGAATCTTTCAAATTGTCCTTCTACTTCGATACAGATGCTAGTTGGTCGCTCCACATTATTCGCGTTAAATGCTTTAATTGTGGCAATAACTTTATGTCGTCCACTTATAGGCAATCCAGTGAAATCGAATATCATATTCAGAGAAAACGGTTCGTGAATTAATTTAGTCTGAAAGGCAAAGACAAAAATGATTTACTTCGAATACATTTAACTTTTGTAGACATACTCCAGGGTACATGCATTTGTTCCTCACGTCTTTCTTATTTTTGACATGTTTTGTCCAATACTTATACCAGTACTGAGGCTCATCATATAGAAGTTCACACATGTTACGAACTGTCATACCGAATAGTGTTTGCACCCAGGCTATACGATCAAATTTAAATAACTGAAAACTCATCTAAATAGAAAGCAAACTTTAAATATATTATTCCAATCGGCGATTGTTGAAGTAAAGTACCTCAATGCGATCCCCTGGATGGATATTCCACTTAAAGGTAGCGTTGCCAGACATATAAATTATATCGTCCTGGCGTGAAATTGTGAACTCGGAGGCATCAAACAGTCCATAAATATTAAGGATATTTTTTGGTTGGTTAGAACAGTCATCAAAGAACTCGTCATTTTCAGGAATGAACTGGTATTTCAAGGCATACGATATTTTTACGAAGAAAATGGAGAATAGCACTGCGTACAAAAATTTTGATCGGCACAACATTGCGTTATTATTAAATTCAAATGGGAATGGGTTCTTATGCTTGAATTCAATTGGTTTTTATACACTAAAACAAGTTGTGTAATGCTGATATTTATCACAATAATTACATGTTGACGTGGTTAGATTGCTCCCAATTCGAAAGAGGAAGACCTGATATGTCGATAATACTCTAATTTTATTTAACAATGTTTATGTTCTATTTTATCATCAACTATAGTAATGTATTTCATTTATGTTCACCTTTTCCATATCCTTAATGAGTGCGATTGATTTAGTCATGCCCGACTGTCATTGATCGTCGTTGTCTCGAATACTTGAATACCGTTGAAGGTTGAGATCTCAAATTTCCTATATGTATTTTATATGCCCATGTGCTGAAGATAAATGCGAATTCACAATAAATATATTTGAGATACTGTGATTACTACTATTTAATGAAGAATGTCCATCTTCTCTCTGGTCCCAGCACGATGAACATGTTTGTCTACCTATCGTATAAAGTTCGTAATAAATAATAATAATCAAATTTTAAATTTATAATTTTTTAAAACAGTATCTTTTCACTTAAAATTTTCGCATGTTATGTAATACCCCAAATGGCAGACGTTTAAATTCTGACCGTTCAGCGACTTAATAAAAAATTATTTAATTGGCCGACTCATAGATACAATAATTGTAATCACTTCAGGATCTCAGTATACATTAATTAAGTCTTTCAAAGTGTCCATCACTTCCATATAAAGGTAAGCCAGTAAGATCGAATGTCATATTCAAGTCAAACGATTCGTGAATTAATTTAGTCTGAAAGACAAAGACAAAAATGGTAAATTGAAAATATAATTACAATTACGAACAATACTTACTCCAGGGTACATGCATTTGTCTTTTACGTCTTCCTTATTTATTACATATTTTGTCCAATACTTATACCAGAGCTGAGGCTCATCGTAAAGAACTAAACACATGTCATAAACTGTCATGCCGAATGGTGTTTGCAGCCAGGCTATACGATCAAATCGAAATAACTGAAAGCTCATCTAAATAAAAAGTCAATTGTAATACTGTTATTCCACTCAATGAATGTTGAAGCAAAATACTCCAATGCGATCCCCTGGTTGAATATTCCAGATGGCTGTGTAGTTTCCCGACATATGAAACACATCGTTCTGTTGTTCAATTGTGAATTGAGACATGTCAAACAGTCCATGAATGTTAAGAACATTATTTGGTTGATTGGAACAATCATCAAAGTACTCATCATTCTCAGGAACAAATAGATATTTCAAGGCGTTTGAAATTTTTACGAAAAAAATGAAGAATATCACTTCATACAAAAACTCATAGATACAATAATTGTAATCACTTCAGGATTTCAGTATACATTAATTGAGTCTTTCAAAGTGTCCCTCTACTTCGATACAGATGCTAGTTCTCCGCTCCACATTCTTTCGGCTAAAAGCTTTCATCGTTATAATAATTTTATGTCGTCCATATAAGGGTAAGCCAGTAAGATCGAATGTCATATTCAAGACAAACGATTCGTGAATTAATTTAGTCTGAAAGACAAAGACAAAAATGGTAAATTGAAAATATAATTACAATTACGAACAATACTTACTCCAGGGTACATGCATTTGTCTTTTACGTCTTCCTTATTTATTACATATTTTGTCCAATACTTATACCAGAGCTGAGGCTCATCGTAAAGAACTAAACACATGTCATAAACTGTCATGCCGAATGGTGTTTGCAGCCAGGCTATACGATCAAATCGAAATAACTGAAAGCTCATCTAAATAAAAAGTCAATTGTAATACTGTTATTCCACTCAATGAATGTTGAAGCAAAATACTCCAATGCGATCCCCTGGTTGAATATTCCAGATGGCTGTGTAGTTTCCCGACATATGAAACACATCGTTCTGTTGTTCAATTGTGAATTGAGACATGTCAAACAGTCCATGAATGTTAAGAACATTATTTGGTTGATTGGAACAATCATCAAAGTACTCATCATTCTCAGGAACAAATAGATATTTCAAGGCGTTTGAAATTTTTACGAAAAAAATGAAGAATAACACTTCATACAAAAACTTCGATACGAGTAACATTGTACTATTAGCAAACTCAATTAGGAATTGCTGTTGGTGCTGTACGTAATGGAGTTTTTATACACAGAAAAGCAACTGATATTGATACATTATTTCCATAATAACTGCATATATACGTTGTTAGAGTCACTTAATTTGAAAGAGGAGGACCTGATATCGCGATAGCACACTAATTATATTTAACAAGGTTTCTGTTCAGATTTATTAATAATTAAAGTAATATAATTAATTTAATTTTTTATTTGCATCAAATTAAACATTTCCCTTCAACGATTCTCATACCCTCAACCCATTGATAAGCTATGCTGTACGCTAGTTTTATGAAAATGTAATAGGCTTAATTAGATTAATTAGATCAGTAATCTAAACCAACCAGTAATCTCATCCTTGTTGGACATAGTGCAATCTAATATATCAAATCAATCTACATGGAATTATTGTGATAAGAATCACTGTTGCACAGCTTGTTTTTTAGTGTATAAAAACTCCAATGCATTAACTACAAAAGTCAATTCGAATTTGAGTTTAATAATAACACAATGATGTTCCGATCAGCGTTTCTGTACTCAGTGCTATTCCTAATTGTGTTCATTAAAATTTCGAATACCTTGAAATATCTATTTGTTCCTGAAAATGATGAGTTCTTTGATGATTGCTCCAATCAACCGAATAATGTCCTTAATATTCATGGACTGTTCGATTTGTCGCACTTTACAATTACACGCCAGGACGATATAATTTATATGTCAGGCAATGCTACCTATATGTGGAATATTCAATCAGTGGATCGCGTTGAGGTATTTCTTTAAGTGGAAAAACATCTCAATTATTGATATAATACTGTTTTCATCTAGGTGAGCTTTCAGCTATATCGATTTGATCGCATAGCCTGGGTGCAAACACCATTCGGCATGACAGTGCGAGACATGTGTCCAATTCTATTTGATGAGCCTCAATACTGGTATAAGTATTGGACAACATATATAACTAATAAGGACGATTTTAAGGGGAAATGCCCTAGGCCTGGAGTATGTTTGTAAATGGAAAAATTGTATTGCAATTAAAAATGTTTTTTATTTTCATCTTCTAGAATATGTTAATCTACGAACCATTTTCCTTGAACTTGATTATCGAATTAACTGGATTGCCTTTAAATGGACGATATAAAGTTATTATGACAGCTAAAGCCTTTAGTCCGGATAAAGTGGAGCGAGACACTAGTATTTGCGTCGAAGTAGAGGGACAATTTGAAAGAATCAATTAAATGTATATTAACTATGAATCTATCAATTAAAATTGTAATTGACAAAAAGTCAAATAATGAAATAAACGAACAAAATTGTCACATGGCTCGATTTTATGATTATATGTTAAGCCAATGAAAAATTGGAATATTGGAATATATATTAAATATAATGAACACACTGAACTGGTTAGATATATCTAGCATGATGACAGGACCGCCTTCTTATACCCTGAACCCATTGAAAATTGGAAATCAGGGTTTTATGGTTTTGTGTAAAAGTATGTAACGAGCAGAACGAATCATCGCGGACCCCATAAAGTATATATATTCTTGATCAGGACGATGAGCTGAGTCTGAGGGCTATATCAGCCCTGTCCGTCGGTCCGTCCGTCCGCCTGTCCGTCTGTATGAGTGCGTCGATCTCAAAAGATACAAAAGCTAGAGAGCTGAAGTGTAGCACGCATGCTCGTGTATACCATACGCAGTACGAATTTATCTTATTTTTTCGATAAATCATCCGATAACTCTTTTGTCGAGAATAATCAAAATTGATTTTGTTTTTTTCAGCCTCATTTGAACATTATTAGACCTGAAAGCTTCAGATTTACTGTCTATATACATATGATGAATACAAACATTTTGTATACCACCAGATTTTGCATACCACGTCCCCTTCGCCCACAATATGTAAAACACGCATTTCATATAGTAGAGGCTTGTGCTTTGGAATGTACACACATTTGAACATTATGATTACGTTCTGAAAGTTTCAACAAATAAAGCCTCATAATATTGCCCACACCGCAGCGCAGCCCAATCGCAGTCGCTGCTTACTGCGCAGTTAGCAGAGCGTGTTCTGTATGTGCGTGTGTATGTATGTGTACCTAAAAGAAGTGCAGAGTGATTAGAATATCAGCTTGGAGGGTTCAGGGTATC
>NW_022045928.1:0-20646 GCF_001654015.2 Drosophila navojoa
GCTCCAGTAGCTGCACCAGCAGCAGCTCCAGTAGCTGCACCAGCAGCAGCTCCAGCAACAGCAGGTCCAGCAACAGCAGGTCCAGCAGCAGCAGCTCCAGTAGCAGCAGCTCCAGCAGCAGCAGCTCCAGTAGCAGCAGCTCCAGCAGCAGCAACTCCAGTAGCAGCAGCTCCAGCAGCAGCAGTAGCACCAGCAGAAGCACCGGTAGCAGAACCAGTAGAAGCACCAGCAGCAGCACCAGCAGAAGCACCAGCAGAAGCACCAACAGAAGCACCGGTAGCAGCACCAGCAGAAGCACCGGCAGTAGAAGCAGCAGCAGCACCAACAGCAGTACCAGCAGAAGCACCGGTAGCAACACCAGCAGAAGCACCGACAGAAGCACCGGTAGCAGCACCAGCAGAAGCACCGGCAGCAGAAGCAGCAGCAGCAAAAACAGCAGCACCAGCAGAAGCACCGGTAGCAGAACCAGCAGAAGCACCAACACAAGCACCAGCAGAAGCACCAACAGAAGCACCGGTAGCAACACCAGCAGATGCAACGGTAGCAACACCAGCAGCAACGCCAGCAGAAGCACCAGCAGAAGCACCAGCAGCAGCACCAGCACCAGCACCAGCTTCAGCAGCAGTTCCCGCTCCAGCTGCATCAACGGTAGCAACCCCAGTAACTCAGGCGGCAGACCCAGTTGTGGATACTCCAGGACCAGCCGCACAATCTGTTGCGTCACCAGTAGCAGAGGTTGTGGCAATTGTAGCTGACGCCATCACAACCGTCGCAACAGCTGTAGAGACTCCAGAGCCCGTAGTAATACAGGACGCAGTTCCTGCAACCGTTGTGGAGACTCCCCTAGCCGAAGTAACACCAGTTGCAGCTCCAGCAGCAGCGCCAACTTCTGATACGGTCGTGGAGACTACAGCGCCGGTAGCTGAGCCGGCCGCAGCTCCAACAGCTGACGTTGAAACTCCTGTTGCTGATCCAGTTAATGATCCGGTGATAGCCCCCGAATCTGTTGTGGGTACTCCATCTGCAACAGTGGCAGCTTCTGCATCGGTGGAAGCCCTTGCAGCAGTCATAGAGACTGCAGTACCCGAAACAGCAGCAGTGGCAACTACGATAACTGAGCAATTGGCAGCTCCTGCTGCGGTCGCGGAGACTACAGTGCCATTAGCTGAGTCAGCGGTAGCTCCAGAAGCTGTAGTTGAGACTCCCTCTTCGACGGCAGCCCCCGTAGCAGCTCCAGTGATAGCCGGAGCTCCCGTAGCAGTCTTGGAGACTCCAGAGGCTGTCGTAGAGGAACAAACTCCGGCAACAGAGCCGACGGAAACTCAATCAAATGTGGTGGAGGCAGCAACTCCGGTAGTTGTGTCGGAAGCAGATGCAGTGGAGGTGCCTGCAGCAGTTGTGGAGACTCCGGCACCAGTAGAGGCTACTGTGGCAGCCCCAATACCGGAACCGGTCGTGGCACCCATCGCTGTCGTGGAGACTTCTGAACTTGCGGCCACTCCTGCTGAGGAGACTTCAGTCCCTGTAGAGACTCCATCAGTGCCAGCAGCTGTCATGGAGACTCAAGAAGAGCCAGCAGCTATTGTGGTAGCTCCATCTGAGGAGACTTTAGCACCCGTTGCAGAATTAGTGGCAGCCTCAGTGGAGACTCCAACTCCGGCAACAGAGCTCACAGAGACTCAAACAACTGTCGTAGAGACCCCAGTTCCAGACTCAGAAACTGCTGCATCTCCAGTGGCTGTCGAGGAGAGTTCAGCCCCAGTTGCAGAGCCGACGGCAATTCCAGTGGAAGAGACTCCTGCTCCGGAATCAGAGCCTGCAGCAGCTCCAGTGGCTGCCGAAGAGAGTTCAGAGCCAACTCCAGCGGTTGTTGAGGAGACTCCTGCTGCGACAGCCGAACCTGAGGGAACTCAAGTAGATCCTGAAGAGACTCCATCTCCAGCTGCAGAGCCTGCGGCAGCCACTGCCATTGAGACTTCTGCTCCAGTAGAAATTCCAGTAGCAGAAGTGGAGACACCTGCGGCAGATCCAGCGGTGACTTCAGAAGCCGTCCCAGAAGCAGCGGCAGATCAAGTATCGGCTGAGGATTCAACAGTTGTTTCCGATTCAGGTTGAAAATATATTGCTTTAAGTCAATTGTATTCACACAGTTTTTTATAGATCTATTGATTCAACCAATTTCAGATGTGGATCCGTCGGCAGTTGTGCCCGTGGCAAAGATACATCCGACGCGCAGGGATCTGAATACCACAGATCTATCGCTGCTGGCCATTGCGGCTACCCTAGACGCCATATCCGACAAGCTGAAGGATCAGAGAGCTCGCAACCAGGAGGTGCTGGATCGCATTTGCGAAATAGAGAAGATTTTGGGCGTCGCCCAGAAGTAACTCTTCCATATATCTAGCAATTGTTGAATTTCTCGAAACTCATAAATAAAGTATATTCGCGGACTGCCTTACCTTGCGTTTATCTGCTGCTGCGCGTAAAACTCATGAGGGACCAAAACAAATGTGCGACTTGCAGTTTTGGACACTTTTACGCAATGGAAAATAAATTGCAAGGCGTGGCACTACAGACACATTCATAATATATCTTCCCGCCCCCCGCACACAGCCACAGCCCAGACAAGCAAATTGCCAGCTATGCTAAATTTGCAGCTCGCGCTTTGACAGCGAAATCTGAATAAAATTATACGATTGTGGCGGCATTTGCTGTGCAAACAAACCCTTAAATATCACCCCACTTCGCCCCTGTAGCTCGACGACTTGTGGCGTAGGACATGCTTGAATTTGAAAATTAATTATAGCATCGCCTCTTGTCGCATCGCCTCGAAACCAGCGCAAACTGTGAAGAGCGAGTGGAAAGGCGTTGAATAAATTTTCCATGTTTGGAAAAAAAATATACATATATATATACATACATATCTTTCAGCTACTTGCGAGTTAATTACCAATAATGAAATATCTAATATTATAAATGTATATGTAATATATAGATGTATTATATATACATATGAATTGTTATATATATGTATATATATGTAATCTTATATTTATGTATTTATCTTTCAGACTACTTTGGCCTGGCCAAAATGCCCAAATCGATCCTTTGGAGCAAAATGCACAAGCCATAAAATTCACTTTGCCTGGGAATAGAGAGCTTTCGCTCTTAAGCCCATGCGAGAGTAATAAAAATGTTTAAGCAGTGCCAAAAACTGACAATTGAAGGCTTGGAAATTTTATGAGCCAACGCTGAATACGAATTGGATTTAGTTCGATATCAAAGGGTACGCATGGAGACGGCCCCAAGGCACCAGCGGCGATTATTCTAATCACTCGGTTTACAGCGACCCAACTTTAGCTAACATGATATGGCCAGGCGATATCTGTTGCTGTCCGACTATCCGATTGTTCGACTGTCCGTCTGGCTGCCTCTGCTGGCCTTTCGTTACGGCGGCACAATCCTCAATAACATCTACGACAGCTCAATCTAAATCTATAGGCAAATCGCAACGTACAAAAAAGAAAGGGCTAAAAACAAAATTTCCATTTGACCATTTTGACTGGAAACAATAAAATGACCAGCACACACACACACACACACATACATAGACATAGTCGACCGACAGCATACAGCATAAATGTTGCAAATAGAGCAACACAACAGAGTTGTTGTTGTATGCTTCTTCTTTTAGCCAGGGCTGTCTGGGCTTGCGGCTAAATGTGTAGCAAAAAAAAAAAAGAAGAAGGAAAACTAAAAGGGAAAATTGAAGCAAGAGCAAAGCCAAAAATGTTGGCCAGACTTTTTTTGGCACTTGGAACATGTCTGTTATGCGAAACCCTGACAGAGAGAATTCCCAAACCTAACACACACATACACACACTCACACATACATGCCCTATACTTATACACAGTCTGGTTTTGGTCCAGTAAGCAGCCTCTGACAGCAGTGGGTTATACAATTTAACCGCATTAATGATATCCAATTGCCCTATGCGGGGTCTCTCTGGCCGAAAGTGTAAATGCGTTATTGTTGCTAAAAGAGTTAGAAAGAGAGAGAGAGAGGGAGAGGTAGCAGAGAATAGAGTGGAGTGAGTAAGAGGATAAATTTGTAAAACATTTTCACTATCATTCGATTGTGAACTGTGTGTAAGCTACTTATATGGGGCTTACAAGTTTACCAGCGGCTTTACCAGCTGAATGGCATGCTCTGCATACAATTGGAAATTAAATTGGAGTTTAATGAAAGTTGTTCTCATTGAGCGAGCCATAAATCTACATAAAAGTCCTTGTGCTTGAAGTGAAAGCTCAGCTTACGTAATTATTTATATATTTTCCATATTGTATTCTTCCCCTATATATCATACTCTCTGCATATATTTTCCGATTTGTTCATTTGCATACCTGCCTGCATTTCAGTCAATCTTATTAGCTGGACTAATCGCCAATTAAATTGTTTGCCTGCACCACAATTGCAGCTGATTTATGCCGCATGACGAGTGGCTCGCAGGGGACAGCAGAGCCTGCAATATGCATGCAGCGTTTAGCTGCCCCACTTCAGCGGTGGAGCGTCGTGCTGAGTGCCGGATCAATCCGTCAGCATGCATATCTGACAGATGCCGAGAGCTTAGCTGGCAGCACAGAGGTAGCTACAGAGCAGGCCGCACGGACGGACAGTCGAGTATATGACTGGCTGGCTGGCTGGCTGGCTGGCTGGTAGTAATGCTGACACTCGACTCGATGCCGCTGTCACATTGCACTTGAAGCTAATGCAGTGTGTCTCGCAGCCAGTTCGAACAACGCCTCATGTGCCACACAGACAGACAGACAGACACAACAGCTGCAGCAACAATCGAGACAATGGCCATGATTATTTGGCCAGCATGCAGCTCGATTTCGTGTCCATTTCAGATTGGGCATCAAATAAATTTTTGACTTAATTGCGCCTATCTCTGGCTGAAATTGTAGCCAAAGCAACGATTAGACGCATGCCGCATGCCGCATGCAATAGGCCAGGGGCTGGCCGTATCAGAGAGGATTTGCATTGCAACTTTGACTCAGCTTAGTCTTTGCCAGTTATTTTTGGTCTGGCTGTTGCTATAGCTGCTGTTGTTTCTGTTTTCAGCCATCAGCTTTTAGCTCTCAGTTTTCGATTTTCAATTGCAGATTTCCTCCTGCTGGAGCCTGCGCCTCGGGGCCGTCTGTTTGGCCGAGCTAATCATAATCCATGTAGCTGTCCATGTGCGATGCACTACTGTCGAGCTAGAGTCAGGGCTTTGTGTTCACCGGTTCGCTGGCTAGCCACAATTAATTGACGTGAATTGTTTGCATTTCACCCCAAGGGTAGACGGTGTACGATGGCACGTATACGTAATATTCGCATGCCATCTTCTTTGTGCGCTAGAGCTTAACGTAATTAAGGGCCAGCCAATGCCCAACTCAATGACAACTTCATTTGCAGCGTAATTGTTGTCCGTCTTACTCACTCTCTCTCTCTCTCTTTCTCTCTCTCTCTCTCTGGGCTGCCTTCTCCATTCGATGCTCGTTTGAGTTTCTTTGTAATCAGAAATGCGTTTGTTCTGCTTTAATCGAATTAAGTCAGCTAAGCCATTTGAGCGCACATTCTTTTATCTCTGCTGCGTATCTGCATGCAATTTTCAATTTATTTTTTTTTTTCTTAGCGATCCACTCGCCTTTTAAAGTTTGCCCTCTTTTTGCGCTGCTGTGATTAATGACTTGTGAAAGCGAAAGGTGTGCAGAAGTTGCGCACCCAGCGCAGCCAGTCCCACACTCACACTTAAGAGCTACTTAATTGAGCTCCATTGAGAGACAGAGCAAAGTGCTTCGCTCTTGCCCAAGTATTTGTTAAAGAGGCACGCAAATCCCATTATGCCTTAAATCAAGTAGAGTTTACTTTCAGCTATGAGTATGACAAGCCAAAGTACGTATGTCTTGAAGATTCATCAAAAGGCTGGCTGCTGCTGGAAAGCTTTTAAATTATTAATTGAAATAAATATTCATATTGAAAAGGCAACAAGTTGGACTTGAGGACACTTTAACTTTGTTCTGCTTGCCACACATGACGTATGCGTTATATTTGTGTCACACTGCAGCACTCTGAAAAACTGCTATGACACTTAAACTGGCTTAAACAGAGCAACGCATAAGCCCCAACACTCTCTCATTCTCACACACACACAAGCACACACTGGGAACTCACTTAAAACTTTGGACATGCTGTGGCCAAGCATATGACAAGCACAATGCCAGGCATGCCTAGCCACGCCCCTTGCCCCTCTTGGGTCCTATCAGCCGGCTGATTATCATTCATTTGATGCCACATAATGGGCCACTTCAGCTGTGGCTGCGGCAAACGTTTTAGGATCTCTATAATTATCAACTGTGGACCACAAAAAAAAAGGTAAAACAAGAAAGAAAAAATTAAATAATGGTAAACAAAGTGAAAAAGTTTTTAATTTACCAACGTTGTGCGCAATTGTTTTAACTGTTGAAAATGAGTGCAAAAAACGTGTATAAGTGTGTGTCAGTGTGTGCGTACTCTGTTAATAACTGCATGTGTCTTGTCTGCCGCCAAATGCATGCCATTGTTTTACAAGCCAACAGCAGGCGAACCAGAACCAGTTCCAGCGCTGCTGTCAATGACAGCAATAGTTGGAGCGACGCTAACGCTGACAGCGACGGCGACAGCGACGCCTCGTAAGTAATTTCGCGCATATGTTGCACCAGAGCCCGCTGCATGCGACGCAACAGCAGCAGCAGCAGCAACAGCAACAATAACAACAACAATAACAACAACAATAACATCAATCGCAGCTGTGTAGAGCGGGCGAAAGAGAGTAAGAAAAAGAAGAAAATGAAGAGTGCGAGTGTGTGTGGGCTGTGAGCTATGTTATACACTAGCCGACAGCCAAATGTGGGCTTCAGTGTCAGCTGCAGGCGGCGGCAGCGACAGCAGCAGCAGCAGCAGCAGCAGCAGCAGCTTAAGCTCGGCTGAGCGGCATATTCATGGCTGCTGCACACGACAAATTGAATTTTATGCAAAGGCTGCGCCTCGCCCCTGACCGCTCTAATGCATTGTTCTCAAATCAGCATCACTCTCGTTCGCTCACTCTCACTCACTCGCTCACTCACTCACTCACTCACTCACTCCAATCTCGGCTCGTTGCCTCCTGCTCTGGCGCGGCGACATCTATGGCCTGTGTATGTCTGCATTATAAATTTCGACTTTTGTTTTCTTTCTGTTGCCTTTTCGTGCGTCGATGTGTGTGTGTGTGTGTGTGTGTGTGTTTATGTTGGCATATTAAGCTTATCCTTGTGCTTTGCACTTGCCAGTCGTCCTGCGACGCACGTTTTCAATTGTCGCCGTTGTTGTTGTTGTTGTTGTTGCCTGCGTGTGTCCTAGTTTCAATGCTCCTGCATTTTCCTGCGTTCAGCTATTGTTGCTGCTCGCATTGTCTTTATCCTTTGCCATTGCCTTTGCCATTGGCTTTGGCTTTGGCTTTGCCTTTGCTTTTGCCTTTGTTATTTTGGCTCAGAGCTTCTAGGCAGTAGCTCTCCATTTTATTTCACAGCTCTATCGGCTCTATGGCTCCATTGTGTATGCCGCCCAATTTGCCAGCTCTGCCAGACATTAATGAGAAGTAATGTTATCGCGCTGTTAAACAGCTGCCTGTGTGTTTGTGTCTCTGCTTTGTTCTTTCAATCCGTTTTGCCAAATTGTCATTCAGCAGGGGATTAATTGTGCTTATGATTATGATAATTATGATTAGTCCCTTGCAAGAGGTTGGGATAACTAAAAGGGCTCAACATACTTTGCTGTTAAAATCTTAATGGGCACTTTTGCTGAAATGTTTAATTCACCCGAATAAATAAATATTTTACGGCTAAGGCGCTTAAGGACAATAACTGCATTTTGTGCGTGCAGCTTAGCTAACCCTTTAACAGTGAGTGAGCTCTGTTATCGAAAGAGAGAGAGAGAGTTTCACTCGGCTGTGAATGTTAACTAACAGCGGACTGCAGTCGCTGCGTTAACTGCGTTGTGCATGTTCTGTTAGACTCTGCTAAAAGAAATGCTGCTGTTAGCTAACTCTCTCTCTCTCGCACTCTCTGGCTTAACAGCTGTTAGGTTATATTAGCCGAGCAGCATCTGCCACGACCACTTCGCTTCGTTTAGTCTACTTTTAGCCGGTGTCGCGTGCGCATCGTTTTGCGAGTCGCAGCTGCGATGTGAGTCGGAGTTAAGCAAGTGAATAAATAGTGTGAATACAAGATTCAATTTGAATCAATGTGATTTGTCCAATAAACTGTGTGACATTTTAAAATATTATAGACAATTCAAAGTGGTAATAAACAAATTAAAATACTAAAAATATTTATAAATTATTACAAACAGAATTGCAAATTTTATATATATATGTGAAGTTAAAAAAAAAAGATTAAATAAACCAACAAAAGGAAATATTTAAATGAACATACATCATTTTATAGTCAATAATGTGTAACAAATTAGTTTTAATTAAATGAATGTGAGGATTTTAAATTAAATAATATATTTTCAATTTGTTGCTTGTTTATTTAACAAAAGTCTTTGATTAAATTCTAGTAATTATACATAATGAATATTGCTAAAATAAGTTAACATATATAAAATGGCATAAGTATTTGGCAACTGAAGGAATTCACAAAGGATATCATATGTCAGCTGCCCTTAAATTCTTAATAATTGAAAAAATGCTTACAAATTCTTATTAATTATTCAGTTTTGTGTGTGCTTCAGGAAATGTAATTTAAGCATTTATTGAATTGAATTATTTATTAATGAGACACAGCTTGCAGCAATAAAATTTTCAATAACAAATATATATATATATACATTCAACATATACTATTTATATATGTATATATGATGTCCACGACAAATGAACTAAATTACAAGTAAAAGAATTTTCTGTTTCCGGTTCGGCGGCCAGCAAATTTCATCTTCCGTTCTTAGCTATTTGCTTTGCCTCAGACGTACAAGCAGCAGCAGCCGGAGCACAGTAAACCGAGGTCAGGAATTGAATGAATGAAGAACAAGTCCTGCGAGCGGTGGGAAGTTGTGTTAAATCATTTACACTTCCGCTGCTGCTTTGTTTGTGCAATCAATTTAGCATTATTTACGTTATCAAGAGCAATAACAACAACAGCAACAAACAATAATCACAATAACAACAACATTGACAGTGCTACATGGCAGCATCGAGCAACTCCTTAATGCATACAATTCATTCGGCCAGAACATAACATTTGTTTAACATTTGCGTTAACGCTTCATTAAACCAGCTGGAAAGCGTTTGGCATTACTTACGTATGCCTGGCATTTCTCAGAGCCCTTCCCACATCGTGGCCTGCTTTGTAGTGTATTGCAGAAACAAAGGGCATTTAAATCATTATTTTTCGGTACAAGCTGCAAACAGAGTCCGGGTCAAGCGCAGAGCCCCGACTCGAACCTGGCTCCTGGCAACGCGCCCAAGTCTAAGCCCAAGCAGAAGGCAGACAAATCCTTTCAATTCGTAAACGCGTGTCGTGCATCTCTAAGTTGTCTCTCTCTCGCTCTCACTCTCACTCACTCTCGCTCTCTCTTTCTTTCCCTGGCGGAGTAGGTGTGCGGGGGCGTGTTTGCCTGGCCATATGTACACCTTTTACGCCCGACTAAACACCCGCATAAATAAATTTCGTTAATGCCAAATAGTCTCGAGCGTAAAAGAAAGATGAGGTAACAGCAGCAGCGGCAGTTGGCCAAATGGAATGCCTCCACAGACACACACACACACACACACACACTCACTCGTGCAAGCACCCAAACAAATACAAACACACACACACACACACACACACACACCCACATACACGCTCATTGCTTTATGTGGGCCCGAAAGCATTTTCGCCAGCAATTCGCAATATTTTTCCTATTTCTCTAGCATACTTTTCAGCACAGCCCTGAGCTGCCGTGCTCTAGTGCCGGAATTTCTGGACAAGTTCACATTTTTGCTTAGAGAAGCGCGCCAGCTGAAGAATGCCGAGTGCCTTTTCGATGGCAGCCAGCTATGTAATCACAGTATTCAATGCCAAACACGAATTTGACTAGCGAAATTAATATCAGCTTTTTGTAGCATACTTTTCAGCGCAAAGTATTTCGAAATCTTAATAAAAACGCATCCGCGTATTTGACAATTTAATACGGCTTGCAAGTTATTTCAGTAGCTTGATGTAGATGCGCGTGTACAGTTATAATAACAGCATTACACGCCTAAGTAGCTCACAGTTGTGAAACTCGCGCCGCGCCTTTAAACTCAAACGCTTCATAAATTTGCAGATAGTTTGTGTGAGCGTCAGGGCATACTTATCGAAGTATTAAAATGTTGCTGAATTGATTGTAATTACCTAACATAAACGCAACTTGTAAACTTTGTCAATTTGCCAGCGAAACTTGTAAATAGACTTATAGACTTGGAAATTTCCGGAAGCTCTCAACTATTAAAGCGAAGAGCCAACAAAAGCAAACAACATTTTAGCTTTTATAATTACAGTACGCGCTGCATAAGACGAACATATAAAGCAATGTATTGCTAATTTGAATGCCACTAGATATTAGATTAACAAAAGTTAAGATAGTCTAGCAATTTATTTGGCTATAATGAATGTCATATAAGTCATTTAAAACTAGTTTAAGAGAAGGTAAAACTCTATTGTGAATGACAGTATTAATTGTCTCACAAGGCATATTTATTGAGCTGTCAGTTGAGCTTACGTTTCGTGGAATGTCCTGGCCAACTAATGCTGTTGGCCACATAACTTAACCTAAAACTCAAACACACAAACATATCAAGACAGGATTTTGCGCAAAACGTTTGCCATAAAATAGAAAAAAACGAAAAACAAAACAAACGAAGCAAAAACAATGCATTGTGAGAATATTTAAAACTTGCCACATGTTGTTGCACGGCTCTTAAGTTTGTGTTTCTGTTGTTGCAGCTGTGGCATCTGGTCGAGTGCAATTGTGAAACATGCTAAGCCCCCAATTGTGTGTGAGAACTAGACGAAGGCAGAGCAACCGATATTTGAGAGCAGCGCACCACTGCACCACCACACATTAGACTAACCACTGGACAGCCACTGCTTGTGTCTCAGAGCCAACTAACCATAATAAGCAGCCCGAACAGCAACTATATCAATATTCGCCAGGAGAGCGCTGAAAGTGTTCCGCATAACCCGCAGCAGAGGCGCTGCAGCTGGTGAGCGGCTCGTGTGGTGCTGCGGTGCTGCCTACCGGCAGATGTGACCCAGTTAAGCCGATTTGCAGCCAGACGGCGTACGACCGGAGCACGCGGATTATTAATTTGCCTGGCATTCTATTAGAGGGCCACGGCTGAACCATGCGCTCCCAGCACCCAACACCGATCCTCGCCAGCCTCTCTCTCTGCCTCGTCCTCGCCGTCAGCCTGCAGCCGCAGCTGCTCCACTGTGCCACAGCGGGTAAGTTTGCATAATATCCAATTTGATTTTTATTTCGTTTTTTTTTTCATCTCTTTTTTCCTTGTTTTTTTTTTTTTTTTTTTTTTTGGCGCTACATTTGCCGCATATCAAATACTTCTCACTTTCCGCTGCCCGTGTATCTCTTTGTGTACTTGGTAATAATATTAATTTGATGGGCGGCTGGGCGTGGCAGCGCACGCCTCGCCTCAGCTAGCTGACTGTGTGAGAATTGCTTTGCATATTTTCGCAGACATATGCTCCGAGGCACAGACGGTCCCCGGTCAAGTCGGGGAGTCGACAGCAGAAGGCATGCCTTGGCTAACAGAATTATGTTCGGCATGCTTCTGAGATCTATGACAACGGTAAATGTCATCAGAGACAAGATATGAGGAATATGATTTGCTTTGATTTGTCAAGGTAAATTCGTGCCATAAGTGCAGCCATTTATGACCGTTTAATGGGGTTTACCTCTAACTTCAAGTGAGCAACCTCAGTTAGGTACTTGATTGTGATTTTCTCATTAATGAAAAGTGAAACTAACATAATTTAAAGCAAGCAACTGTATTAGAACAGAAAGTAATATATTTCTAATGAAAATATAACTTTGATTATTGTATAAATAATATTTTTTACATATAATATTATTATTGCAAGATCAGAAAAATATATATATATAAAATAATTAAATCATATATAAATTAAAATAATTAATAATTTATTTTGCGAAATTCGTGAAATTTCCCTTTTATTAGAGCCTTAAAGTTATAATTCAACTAAATATGCGATAAACGTTTTATGCACTTGAGCTTCATAGACTAAAAATAGATGGCAATTATTATAGTTGACTAGCTGAAATTATTCGCTTTGTTCCACTAAAGAATTCCAGTTCATTAAAAACAAACTTCAGACTTTTATTCGGAAAGTATTTCCCATTTTTATTGTTTTTTTTTTTTTGTTTTGCTGTCACTCGACTGGCAGGCAAAAGTTGCATTCAGAGTGAAAAGTTGCAACAAAGGACGATTCGATGGCTTCGTCCGAGGCATAAACAATAATAATTATTATCAAGGGTAATTAAAATTGTAAATGGCAAAATCACAAATAACAGCAAATAAAAGGCGAAAATCTCAATGGGAAAAAGTCAAAAATAGAAAGTTGAAAATGTAACAGTTGGGCAAGGGGTGGGGTGGATGCGGAGCCCAGGCGCAATGCCAGCCCGGGCCAGCCCGGGCAACGTGCTTGAAAATTTGATGAAAAAGCTGGAAAATTTGACTTGTGACCAGGCAATCCAATCGGGTACAAGTATTATGTGGGAAGCTCTGACACACAAAGCCAGAGCTGATTCCGTCTGAAGAGATATTATTGCAGCCAAGCTGGCTATTGTCGCTGCTTCAGCTACATTTACAGCTAAATTAAGAGGTCGTGTGTGACAGAGTATTTGGGGTGCTTTAAACCAATTGCCAGCTGATGTTGATTGTTGACTTTTCCGATTGTTGGCCATGAAAGTGGCGGACGGAACGCTGGAAGCCACAATTCCGACTACAATTGTACTAACAGCAGCAACAACAGCCACTCCCGGGACATACACACACACACACACACATATATATATATATATAAGTATATATATATAAGTAACAACAAAGGCGACTGCCGCTGCTGCTGCCGCTGCTGTTGCTGTTGCTCGGCAGCTCGAGATGAAAACTTTTACTTTTGTTTAATCAAATTCTGCAGCACGTCGAGCACCATTGAATTCTTGTAACAAAACTGACTGCTCTGCCTGCCCGGCGGGTCCTTTGGGTCCCTGGACGAAAGTGTGGCGCGGCATTCGCGAGTAACTAACTCATTCGCTTGCCCACAGCCGCAGGCATTTCGCTGCCATGCTTCATTGTTGTTTTGCTTGGCTTTTTGGCTGCTGCCAGAGCTTCTGCATCTTTCATTCTCTCCCCACTCCTTACACCTTCCTCTCTCTTTCACTCTCTCTCTCCTTCATTCCTATATCTACCGCTTGTCAGACAAGTGCCCCAACTCCCTGGAGATGCCACTGGTTAGCCGCTCCACTGGCACGCTCGACTTAAACGCTTAGGCACAATTATTACACAAATTACGGACAGAGCGAGGCGGACTACGCCGAGTGGGTGTCCGTCATCGTTATTAGCGCCATCTCGACAGCTATTTGATGGGAGTGTCCGGCTCTGTGGTGTTTAGTTGAGATTACATGACCATGACCAGGCCGGAGCCCCAGCCTTCATCAGGAGCTCAGTTGAGCTCATCTCGACTCAGCAACATGCCCATCATAATTACGAAAAGTGTCGATTTGTTGTCAGCAGTGACTGACCCTCGACTCGGCATCGGTCGACCCTGCCCCAGGATATCGTATGCTTCACAATATACCAAAGTTGAAATTGGTTCTTGAAAAGCTTATGAAAACAGCTGAGGAAAGTTAAGAAAACTTAGATGGCTGATATACATATATACGAATGAACATATTTATTGTAAGCCCCATTTGTGATAGGTTCTTTCACTCATGGAAGTTTTTATCAAGATCTAAATGGCATTTATTATAATTGGAAATTTATTGTAAATTGAAAATTGATAAAGTTAGTTACTTCCACATATATAAATAAATATATATGCACAAAAAGTTGGCTATTTATTTTTACAGTCAGATTATTCAATTATGGGTAATTCTGTTTCTCTTATTTGCCTTTACAAACAAAATTTGTTTTGCTTAAATAAATAAATAAATACAAATAACATATAAAAAATGTTCTAATCGTATATTTGCAAAATAATTTCTAGGAAAATTTTTATTAGGTCCACTTTGTGGCGTGCTGTAATTACAAATTGATACAAGCGCGCATAATTAGATTAATACCAGGAATCGCCAGGCTTATTCCGAATATTCTGAGAATTTAAAGGTTTTCCCATGCATTCGATTGAGGCCACGCAGCCAAAGTGTTTCAGGAGCGCGAAGGCCAAAGAGGACTCTTTCTCAAGTGCAGGCGAATAAATTATTGCCACATACATACATGTGCCTGTGTGTGTGTGTGTGTGTGTGTGTGTGTGTGTGTGAATCGTGTCTGTTAGATGATTTTATTGCTAGACTTGATGCCGACTTAAGTGCCCACGGGGCTTACCCGGTTAATTTTAGTGAGGGAAATCCTGCTGCTGCCTCTTCCTCTCTCTCAGTCCCTCTCTCTCTCTCTCTCGCTCTGCGTTTATGTGCAGATGAGTTGCTGCATGATGAGACTGAAACTCATTGGCTGCTTTAATCTCAGACTTTGTCTAGAGTCTCCACTCAGGACTCAGGACTCATGACTCAAACTCAATCTGCATCGCAGTCTCCGTCTAGCTGCGAGTCATCGAGTCGCCTTGCCGCTTGGTCGAGCCTCATAACGCAAGTTTGTCCCGCCAATGGGGGCCGGCTGTGGTGCGGGGCAGACACTTTATCTTTTTATATCTTACTCTGCACACAGCTCGCCAGTGTCTGTGGATGCATGTGTGTTGGTGTGTGTGTGAGTTTTTATAACTTTTTAGTTTGTTGCTCGGGCGCAGAGATTAAGCAAATTTTTTGTTGCACACTTGAAGGCTGCGGCGGCGGCTGTTGTCGCCCGCCTAAAGTGATATTTTTCCTAATTTTCCCTCTTTATTATTCTGTTTTTCTTTTCGCTCGGCGCGTCTCTCACGCGTAATTCACTTGTTTTATTGCAGTTTCGCTCTGCTCCCGCAACTCCCCTCTGTTCGTCTTTTTACGCTGTTTTGATTTGCTCCTGCCTCATTTCTGCTGCGTCCCTGGCAGCACTTGGAGCCGGGGGAGGCGGGCATATTCATGTTTCGCTTTTATATGCCTTGAACTCGAGCAACTCGACAGCTGTTTGGCCCTTAACTTGTTTGCGGTTAATGAGTTGCCGTTGCCGGCGAGCAGCGCACCGTGGGCCACATTCTCGGAATCAAGCGAAAGGAATTTAGCCCCCTAAACGCTGAGATTAGAAGGAATGTATGCATAAATGAATAAACGGCATATTTCACATAATTTGATTCCACATTGTTTCTGATCATCTAAATTTAATCTTCTGTCTTTGACTCCCTGTGAATATGAAACTCTTTAAATTTACATATAAATAGAACAATATTTGATGAATTTGCTCACTCGATTGGGTTTGAAAATAAATATTTCCCAGAAAATAGATTCCAAATGTAATGTGTGGAATTTCAGCAAATGTGATTTAGAAAATTATTAATTATAGGGGAAAAAAAAAAGGTTTGCTATTCAATTTGATCTATTTGCAGTCAAGTTTTGTATTTAATTTAAAACTTTGCTCTTGCTGAGTTTGATATAAATTTCGATTTAATTATTTTTTGGCACGTGGAGCAACTTTGCGGCCACTTGTACAATTGGAGCGGGCAACTTGATTATTATAATAATAATAATTATGACGATCAAGTTGTTGCAGTGCATCATTAGTGCAGGCAATTAAAAAGTTTTTATATGAAATCGTTTTATCTTTATTGCACGTACACGCCGCATAAACATAAAACATGATAACATGCTCACACACACACACACACACACTCACACTCACACACAGCCACTCTCACTCTCACATATATATACACCCATTTGGTTTATGGCCGTCAGCGAATTTTGCATTTGCTCGAAGCATTTGCATTTCTCTCTGCGCCAGGCTTAGATAGCCGTGGAGCTCTTGACTCTGGCTTTTAGATGCTCAATAGCTGGCAATCTCTTAGGCAGTTGCTGCTCGTTTCGCAGCGCAGCGCAGCGCTTTACTTAATTAACGATAAATAACTTCTGCCTGCCAATGGGCCAGCAGCCCCGCTCAAGTGCAACGGGCACAAAAGTTTCCAAAGAGCTCGGCGAACTTTCGAGTATGTAATTTTTGGAAAGAAGAAAAAACAGAAAGGAAATGGGTAAAAAGGCAAACTGCACTCAGTATTAATTAAATTGAGGGAATCTCAGCGCTTGCATGTGGCATGCAGCATGTGGCACTCGTCTTTATATCTGTGGCATGACACACTTTGCTCTCGCTTTAACTCCTCGGTTCGCCGTACTGCTGCTCGGGCCGGAAAGTTTCGTTACCAAGATTTATGGCGTCGATTTGGCAAATTTACGCGCAACTGCAGCTCCAGCCACGCCCACTCTCTTTTTTTTCGGGCAGGTGGGCAGGAAGTGTCATAGGTGCATAAATTATGACCAATTTTCTTATATTTTATTGCAATTCTTGTTGCTTAATAGCTGGCGAAAAGGGAGAGAGTGAAAGAGAGAGAGCGAGTGGGAGAGAGAGAGAAAGAGAGAGAGTGAGATGAGCATGTATTAATGTATATGTGTCTATCGATGATTTAGTGCCTGAAATATTTCAATACATTTTAGACTTTATTACGGATTAAAAATAATTTATATGGTTTTTACTCTTAGAGTTGAATAATTAATAAACTTTTTAATATTTTATAAAATTATAAAAAAAAATTGTTATTAATATTTGTGGTACAGTAGTAGAAATATTTAAATAGTCTAATTAAATATTCGAGTGAGGCTTAAGACTCTGACTATAAATATAATTGATTTTGATAGAACTTGAAGCAAACACCTCAGAAAGAATATTTCTTTATACATTTCAAATAAATTACTCAAATAATTAATATATTTTGTTCTTTTATGAAAATGCTTTCAATTATAATAAACAACTCTCAATTTAGCGTGTGCGGAATGAAATAATTGAGAGGCATTATATTAATAAAACCCAGACCAAGAGCAACTATAATTGAAAGCAATTCAGAGCTGAGCTCTAGTAGGGCTCTCAATGGGCTCTTCTATGATTCTACTTAACGCTCGGCCCTCGTCCCTTTCGACTGTTTAGAATAAACTTTTGAGCAAGTTTTCCTTCCGGCCCGGGCTCGATTTAGATGGGCCTTTGGTCCGCTTCCTGCGTATATCATGACTGCTGTCTGTCGCCTTTGCTTGCCCAAATTATGCAAATCAATACAAAAATCCACTCGCCGGCCGTCCTTGAAGGTAATTAGCTAATTAATTTGAAATAGCTGCGATGCGTAGAGAGAGGGCAAGCGAGCGAATTGAGAACGTCTGGGCAGAATGGCTGAGTGGTTGAGTGGTGCAGCCTGTTCAAGTTTTGGGCGCTGATTAATTTATTGAACTCGTTTTAATTGTTGGCGGGCATATTAGATAAATGGGATCAGGGCAGTTGAAATATGTAAGCGGCTTAAGCGCCAAGCTCCCAACAAAACACAAATTCATTAATTTATGGCTTACAATGCGTCTTGCTTTACAATATCCCATCTCTCTATCTATCTCTCTCTCTCTCTCTTTCTAGGCGGCCTGAAGGCGGCAATATTAAGGAGCGACAGAATAAATGACGGCACATTTCATAGAAGTCAATCAAAGAGAGCGGCGACATTGGCAAAATCGTTGCCATTCATTACAGCGCCAACGCAAATTGTGAAAGCAAATGATGGGGAAGCAGGCGCGCAGACAAATGCGGAGCCATCCGTTGCAGTTGCAGTTGCAGTTGCAGTTGGAGCAACAACGGCAATTGTGGAAACTGCATTGTCCAGCCGCAGCAGCATTAATAACATTAGCAACAATGACGATCGCCAGCAACTGGGGCAGGGGCAGGGGCAGCGGCAGGAGGCGGCAGCAGCCGTGCTGCAAGCAAATCTTATTAGGAGCAACAGGAGTGTGGAGCAGCAGGACCCATATGTGCACAAGTACAGAATCACCCAGCACAATGCATTGTTCTCCCACAGCAATGGGTCCACAGTCGATGGAGCAGTCATGACTGGGGCAACAATGGAGCAATCGACAGCATCTACTACAGCAACCGCAGCCACACCAACTACAACAACAGCTGCAACAACAACAACAACAACAACTACGGCCACAACGACAACGACACGTCGGCCGGCTCCAAGGACAACGCTAAAGCCACCGCCAACAATAGATGATTACCAGACAATAATTAGCCAAGCGGGCACACACGCCTATCTGCCCTGCAACGTAAGTAAAGCCCAAGACTCCAACCCAAACTCAAGCCGGGCTCCACCCCGGAAATTTCCTTTAATTAACAGTCCATAATGCGTGCCAAATGAGCCGCTCACTTGGTGGGGGTCTCAAGAGTTGTATGCTTATAAGATTACCAGCCCGGCCGCACAAAGGCGTGGCTGTGTCACAAAAGAATGAAGTGATTGCTTACCACATGGCGCTCAGACAGAGCACCGCACTCGGCTCAAGGAAAACCCCCCTCTCCCTGCCCACCCAAACCCACACGCGACATCAATTAATCGCCTAATAATGGGATAGGCGCTCGTGAAGCGCCTACACATCCGATAGATCGGAATGTAAGCAGTAATTAGTCGATTTGTCATTGCTTAGCGTCTGCAACGGGAAGTTAATCAGCTTCTCAGGACATGCCATAGATGTCTGACAAAACACATGATAAGCCAACTGCAAATCAATCTGTGGGCAGAGCTTATAATAGATAGTATTGCAGCATTTCCAGAAACTGAATTTGTCGGTGGAAGGCAAAAGGCGCTACCCAATCCCACAGGTTGAGGAATCTATAGCTGTCTCTGTTTCTCAAATATCACGCCTTGCCTTCAGTAGTACATCCAAGTTTAGTCTACTCAATAAATGAGTACATAATACAGATATAATACAGCTCCATTGCACCTACTCAGACCTTGCTGTGTATATAAAAGCCTCAACGGGGCCTTAGGCCAGTCTTAATTTGGGTATCCCTTTTTTCAAGCCCGTTCCCTTCTCTTTCCTTACCTCTTTCGTTCTCTTTCATTTGTCGGGACCCCAGTAAACTGCCTATTTAGTCAAGTCTGTACAAAAACATGGCATAATTCACATAGAGTCATGTACTCATATTAGGTTATCCCTTTAAATCACTTCAATATACAGAAAACACTGCGCAGTTTTCGTATAAGAATGAGATAGAATGATATTTCAATCTCTCGGCTAATCTATTGCCAGCATTTTAAAATGAAAGCATAAAGAGAAGAAGCTTTTCTAAATTTCCATAGCCCGTTTCGAAAACAAATCAGCTTTACCTTCGCCTACTACTCTCGTTATGGCCTTAGCTCGACTCTATTTTACCTTCGCATTCAATCATCATTTCTCGAGGCGCACCAACTTTTGGGTCTCTCTTAATGCAATGATAAACCTTTTCAGTCAACTTACAAAATTGAGCGCTCTGCAGCAAGTCGGCGGCTTATACAAAATATTATATTCATTTTATTTTTGTGTATTATGTCCCCCATCTCAGTTTTTTGTTTTGTTGGCTTTATCAATGACTTGCATGAGGCGCATGCTTATGCCAAATAATACCGGAATACTTGTACAATATTAAGTTGTTGACCAAACTGAGCAGCTGAAGGAGGCCAACTGAAAAGTTGATTGATTTTTGCTGAAATCCAATCAAGCGCTCGCCTCGCTGTTTACTTTCGGCGGGGGATTCTAATTTTTTCCGTTCTCTTGTGGAGTATTACGAAAATATTGACAAAGCATTTTCCTTTTCTCTTATTAATAATCATTGATAATTTATAATAAGCAACTGATTATGCAGAATTTTCCTCTTTTTTGCTCAATCGGATCGTAAGGACCGGATGGCCAAGGGCGGCCAGGGGGGATGCTTCACGATGGTGGCTTGATGGGGTAGGGGGAAGGGGGATGGTTGAGTTCAGCTTTGCTGCGCTTTCAACTAATTTACGCTTGGCGCTGTCGGAACTGAAAGAAAACAAACCGGAAATTGCTATTGCCACGCCCCAAGCCCCCCTACATATGCCCTCCGACCGCCCCGCCCCCATCACTTCTTCGACCAATTTATAGCCAAAGGCAACGCCATTTTCGTAGATGACCCAAATTTTCCAAGCCCCAACTCCGCGCACACACACGCACAGTTTTGGGCGTGGCAGCTCAATGTCTGTGTGTCTCTGCATGAGTGTGTGTGTGTGTGTGTGTGTGTGTGTGTGTGTGTGTGTGTGTGTGTGGCTGTGTAAGTGTAATGCATTCATACAATTGTAATTCTGCCATATAATATTTATTTTGTTTACTGAAAATATACTTTCGATATT
>NW_022045928.1:20656-36706 GCF_001654015.2 Drosophila navojoa
TGTGTGTGTGTGTGTGTGTGTGTGTGTGTGTGTGTGTGTGTGTGTGTGTGTGGCATCCAAAGTCTGTCCGCTAATAATTTAGTTACTCTCTGCCTCGCTGCCTTGGCGCAGTGCCTGCAACGCGCACACACAGCATCCACATCATGATGATAATCATGCTAATGATCATTATAATTACAAGCATAAGCATAATCATTATGGCCTTTATAATTGGCGCAGTCGTCGCTGCTGCTGTTTATAGAGTAAATTATTTTGATCTCTCTCTCGCCCTTCCATCCTCCCTCTCTCTCTCTCTCTCTCTCTCTCTCACTCTCTCTCGCTTTGTCTCTAAAAAAAATTAAGTGAAATGAAACTAAAGAGATACAAAAGTATCTCAACTGTCTGCAGCTGTTGAAAAGACAAACAAATACTTTTCTCTTACAGTTTCTTTCTCCCCACTTCAATGTTTATTCAAATGAACTCGTCTGCAACAACACCAATACCAACTTTTTACTCGTCTAACTTAAATACAACAAAGGCAGCGAGGAAGAAAAGAAGAAAAAGAAATACGTGTAAATATTAATCATTTAAAGGATGATACCTTTACAAATCAAATACTTGCCCTAATGGAGCCTCATTTACATGATTCTCTCTTCACATTCGCCTTCATGCATTGGTTGATATCAAAACCGATTTGATAAATATTTATTTATTTATTTTTTTAAATTTTCATTAAACAAATATTCATCAGAATATACAGGATTTTTATAGTAAATTTTAATTTAATTTTTTAAATTAAAAAAAAATTATTTTACATATTTTTCAATCATTAAAATAAAAATGTATACTAATTTTTATTTTATTTTATTTTTATTTGTTTACAATAAATATAGTAGCTATAGTAAAATATTATATATAATTATTTTTATTTTATTATTATTATTATTATTATTTATATATTGTTTTTTTTACCATGAAGCTTTGTCAAAGTAATAAATAGCTTCAATCCAAAGAATTCATTTGATTTTCGTCGTAGAAAATAATCAATATAGGTGCATACGTATCAGCTGAGACTGATTATCCGATTAGGGATAATATATGTTGTATGCCCTTTTGGCGCACGTAGCTGCTGGCTGGCATAACTTGGCCGAATGTAAGATAATCAGCTTAAAGCAAATCAATTAATAATAAATTATAGACCGGAGGCGTTACATACAGCTTACATCGCACATCATGGGAGGCCACAAGAAAGAGGAAGCCAAACAAAGCTTTGCCCACGAGCAGTTGATATATATGTACATATATATATTTCTTTTTTTTTTCTCGAGATTTTCGCAGAAGCGATTTTTGCTCTCCTGCCCCTGTTTTGGGTTATTTTGCCAAGTCTGCGAAAAGTTGTTGTTGTTGTTGTTGTTGTTATTTTCAGATATGGAATGAAGAAAGGCAAAGAAATGCCACCCATGGACGTGGCTCTCTTTGAGGTGTATTGTTGTGTGAAAAAATTGGCAAAATAAAAGAAAGAAATTATTTACAAACAAGTTTAGACAGCATTCGCAAATGTTATGGCCAAACTTTGTTGTCTGCGTGCCTTTGGTTTCGCCTCCTCAAAATATAAAGAAACGAAACGCAACGAAACGAGAAGAAAAGAAAAAGAAAATCTGCTGCTGACGACAGCAAACGAAAAGTAAGGCCCACATAAAAGCCAAGCAGGGAAAACTTGACTACAGCCAAGGCTCCAGCTCTATCTATGCCTCTGACGGTATATAGTATAATATGATATGGGTGCAGTCGGCCCGTCAACTTTTGCAAACTATAAGTGCCACTTGCTGGCTTTATTGCCCATTTCCAGGCGCTTGACTTTAATGCAATGCTAACATTTGCCCGCAGACATCAAGATACCGCACGAGAGAGAAAGAGAGAGAGAGACAGAGAGGGGTAGGTGGCGGTGGGGAACGACTTATACAGAATGCAGCTACATCTAATTAACAATATTTAAATTGCAAAACAGCTCCGAATCTCGGGCATCTTGATAAATTCGATGGCGAAATACGGTCATTAATTTTTTGGCAAATTAAGCGCAATCTACACGAACCCAGCCGCATAATGCGCCATCCATAAGCGGGGAATTTAAATTAGCGAACGGGCCCAACCTGAGCCAACCCAGCCAGCCCACGAATATTTGTCAGGCAGTCAAGCGGCGCAGCAGCAGCAGCCACAAGCATCCACTCTATCCATACATACATACATATACATACATACATATATATACTTACACTTGCCACGTACTCCAAGCACTGACTGAAGGAGTTCCCTGGCAGTTGCTCCACTTACAGTGCCGTCTTCCCACCTCCTCCCGCCGGCGCTGTGTGCGTGCCCGGGAGCTGCTTGGCTGGCTGCCCAACTGTCTCCCGGCGCGGGCAACTGGATAAGCATCTTCACTTAATACACTGAGTATAACGTCGATGCTCGGCCTGATAATAATGTCCCTTGTGCGATACTCACGATTTCGATGCCTTCCGCAAAATTTAATAAACTCCGGCCCGGCCCATATTGGTTTATTTATAGCTGCATAATTTACAGTTTTTACAAAATTTAAAAACAACAAAACATGGAGGTCCATAAGGAAATCAGTGAGCGGAAAACTTGGAGATAAATTGCAAATTTATTTAGAGAGAATTCATTTTAGGCGGGGATTTCTATATTAACGTCGCGACGTCTTATTTGTCATAGAGATCTGGGATGGATCTGTCTGAGGCTTTATTTATTCATACTTGGAGAGCTTCCGCTGTCTATTTTTATATAAATATATGTACATTTTTGTTTACTTAACATTTACTGGCTGTACTTCAGCATCAAATAATACTCGTGAAAACAATGTAAAAGTATTAGCAGATATTTAAACACGTAGGTCCCCAAGTCAAATTAGGGGCTTACGCAGATTAATTCCTGATGCTGTATACTAAATAAACCTTATGGCGTTTACATTGCCTGTGACTGTTGTCGGTGTGTGTGTGTGTGTGTGTGTGTGTGTACTTATTAGTGATACGGCATATTCATATAGTTTTGACAGCACGTACAGCTAAACAAAAACAACAACAACAGCAAGGGGGAGACGAGCTAGCAATTATGGCCAAGTCAGACAGACAGGCGGGCAGCTTAGTCGCCGTGTGGCGGCGGGGGCTAAAGAGGTGGGCGCAGGAGTCTGTGCCTGGTGGGTGGGTGGTTGGTGGTGCTCTGTGTGCGTGCCTCAGACACTTTTAGCTCCCTGGCGAATGGGCGAGTGGAAGAGGGCGACCACAGCCACAATGAAAAACAACAAGCACATAAAACACAAATGATTATAGTATCTAATCATGACGTCGTTCAACAGCGCCCATGCCGGCCCCCCCCTCTCCTCATGGAGTGCCTTCAAGCGATTGCTACTTCACGTCGCCAGCGCCGTGGCCCAAGCGGACAGTGTAGTTGATGACAGCAGTTCAAAGACTGTCATTTGCCACTGCCACAGCCACAGCCCGTCGGAGTTTCAGCTAGTGCCACGCCATTATAATCAGCTGTGCTCCCTCTCCCCTCGCCTGCCACACAATAGGGTATATGTGTGCGGGCCCACACTGCGCGCAAACTGTGTGCTTGGCATTTTAAGTGAATCACAGTTTAGAGTGGATTAGTTGATCATTTGAAAATATAATGCCTTAAAAATATTAACTAAATAGAGAAATTATGAGATGAAAATTTGAACGTACTATAAAGTTTCTAGTTGTCGCTCACTGAGCTAAAAATTATTAAAATTTTTAATATTAACATATATTAAGTATGTGCATTATAGTTTACTTAATGTTTGGGATTAAAATAAAAAACATTGCAGTTTAAAAATATATAGCATACTTTTGGGAGCAATATTAATTATTTAAATATATGATTCCCTTTTTCATTTTCTTTAACTGTAAACTTGCCAACTAGGTAGTAGAAAACCTGTTTAAAAAAATAATAAATATATAAATAAAAAAAAATAAAATAAAAAATAAAAAAAATAAAAAAAATTAACTGCAAACTAAATTTGTTATATTTTATTTATTATTTGTATACTTTCCATTATTATTTTAATAAGTTTGCTATTATTTTATATGTCTCATATTCAATTATAAATTTAATTTAATTTAATAAATGTCTTGTATTAAAATAAATCTGAAACCTTTAATTCTTGTAATAGATGACTCAGCCACACCAGCTACAACGCATTGATCAACCATATTTGATAAAGAAACAAAAGCTAAATGGAAATATTATGCCAATCATTCACCTTAAATATTCAACATTCATTTCATGTCATTTTAAATACTTTTGACTTCATTTCATTTCAAAACAATTTTCATTTGATTGAAAATAAATGGTATTATTACACATTATTAAATGCATTCAACAAACTGAATGCCCAGCTGTCAAAGGCATAATCGAGAAGAACATGTTCACAAATAAGAGACTGCTTCTCCTGGCAGCAAATAAATCACAAATTGTGTCGAGTGTAATTACGATGAGCTCCTCCGTACAATATCATTCTCATGCCGTACAAGTGGTACGCCAAGCGACATAAATAAAATGTGCTCACACACGTGCACACACATACAGAGTTTTACACCCACACACAGGCGCACACACACACAGGCACACACACATTCAATAAAAGGTCTTTCAGTTTCCGTCTCGAGTTCAATGTATATTATTTTCTTTACGTGCGACTGGCTGGCTGAAAAGAGAGAGATAGACAGAAGGAGAGAGAGAGAGAGTAGGGAGGCTGCCTTGTAAAATTGCTTATAAATTATTATTGTCATTATTGACAGAAATGAATCGTCATTTTGTTGACGTTATTGTTTACCGTTACATTGTCCTCCTGTATATATCATTCAATGGCTGTTGTTGTAGGCGCCGAAGTTTTGTATGCCAAAGTTTAGCTGACATCATTCAGTTAGTCAGCTGGGATTTGCCGAGAGTCTCCCCTGCGGCCGCGTCTCAATTGTATTGTACTTTAAAATATGAACACCAATATTGACAGATTGTTTTCAATTATTGCCTAATTTGATATTGATTCATTCAATTGGACAACTGTCTCTCTGTCTCTCTCTCTCTCTTCTTTTATCCATTCGCACAGGTCAAGCAATTGGTAAAGAAGCCCATCTCCTGGCTTCGCATGCGGGATGGCCACATACTCACCGTGGATCAGACCACCTTCATAGCGGATCAGCGCTTTCAGTCGGTCTTCTCGCCCAACCCCGAACGCTGGTCCCTGCAAATCAAATACGTGCAGCTCAAGGATGAGGGCACCTACGAGTGTCAAGTCTCCACGGAGCCCAAGGCGAGCGCAATTGTGCACTTGCGCATTGTGGGTGAGTAGCAGAAGTAAAAAGTGTTTGGCAGGTCGACAACAATAGTGCAAGTCCCTATAGAAATCAAAGGGCATTGCAGGTACTTGAAATTCAATTTGATTTAGGCGAGTAAATCTATTACAATATATCTTTATTTGTTTTAAAGGGAGGAGGTATTTATTTGCCATGTATATTTTGCCCTATGCCCTATGCAATTCTAAAAAGAAAATGAGAAAGCAGTCAATTCAAGTCCATATAACTGTTAGATAAGACTTGCATCAAATCTAAACTAGTCTTAAAAGTATTTTATTTATTTGTTCTTTTTATGTATTTACGTATACGTATTTTATAGCAACCACATTTTAATGTATTTTATATACATATATATATATATATATATATATATATATATATGTATATATATATTTTTTTTTTATTTATATGTTTAATATATTATTTTTTTGTATTTATTTTTTTATTAATTTTTAATTACTTTATTTATTTGTTTGTCAGTTTTCATTTTATAATGATATTCTAAAAAAAATGTTAATTAGTATACTCGTCTCATTTTGAACAATTAGTTGTGCAATTTATATTTTTCAATATTTTTATTTATATTTTTTCTACATAATTATTTATATTCGTAATGTTTTTTTCAGCTGTGATAAATTTTATATCCTTTTTCCTTACATTTTTTATATTCTTATTTAAATTTTTTCTACGTATTTATTTAAACTCGTAGAATTTTATTTTTGTCAGTTGTGATAATTTTTATTTCCATTTTTATTTTCCATGTTGTATATTTTTCATTTATATTTTTTCTACATATTTATTTAAATTCGTAACATTTTATTTTTGCCAGCTGTGATAATCTTGATTGCGAGCTTTTTCCCCGAATCGCCCATTCGATGCCAATCAATGACAGCCATAGCGTAGTGCAATGCATGCCACACCCCCAAAGCCCAAATTCAAGCCGCAGCATAAATCACAAAGCAGGCCAATAAATCAGTGGCTCCTGCACTGATTTGGCCCAGATTGTAAGCGACTCTCTAAATGTGTGTCTCGCCCTGTCTCTGTCCGTGTTTCCGCAGAACCTAAAACCGAATTAATTGGCGAGTCTACGCGCCACGTGAAGGCCGGAAGTCAAGTGAAACTGCGCTGCATAATTAGCCAAGCGCTGGAGCCGCCACTTTTCATTAATTGGTTTTACAATCAGAAGCAAATCTATTTGCATAATCGTCGCGGCTGGCGAACGGAAATTGAGCGCATCGATCTGCCAACGGAAGTGCCAACGACGCCGACAGCAGCAACGTCGACAGCAGCAGCAACAGCAGCAACAGCAACAGCCACATCAGCAACAGCAACTGCAGCAGCAGCAGCAGCAGCAGCAGCAGATTCCCTTAATGATATAACGGCCATAACACGTTCGTATATTCTAGATGCGATAACGGTGAGCGATGAGGAGGCGAGTGCCGGATATGGATACGTGCTGCCAACGACGGCAACGCCCACAGCAGCCGCAATGTCAACTACAGCAGCCACTGCTGCAGTTGCACTCGCAGCAGCGGCGACAGCAGCAGCAGCAGGCGTTGCCTCAGGCCAAGGCGTTGCAGCAAATGATATGCTGACAACGGCAGCAGCTGCTGGAGACAAACAGTCGACTGTGACGACAGCAGCAGCAGGAGCAGGAGCAGCAGCAGGTGAGGCGGCAACAACAATTCCAACAACAACAACGACAACTGAGCCAAGCACAACGCCAACAACAACAACAACAATGCTGCCGAGCAGCAGTTTCATTAAGCAGATAACGGTAAGTGGCATACCACACATGTGGGCGTGTCTCTCATCATTATCATATAGAGCGCACATCAACATTCATCCTCACTCTCTCTGTCTCTCTCTCACTCTCTGTCGCTTGTACACTCAGAGAAATGTATACGTGCATTGATAACAAAGACAGGGTGACCAAATATTAAAATATATAGAGAAAATTGAATTGCATATGAATATGAAATTGAATATATAACCACATATTCCATTGTGTGCGGAATGTGGAATGGAATAGAATCATTCAAGAAGAAACTTTTGCTGACCAAGATTCAAGGCCAGTTTTACTATTTATTATGATAACCAAATATATAAAATATATCAAAATTATATCCAAAGCTCTGACAAGTTAAAACAAAAGAGAAATAAATAATAATAAATAAATAAATAAATATACATTTTTTAACTATCTCAATATAATTATCAAAAATAGTAAGACTTTTGTCTTGTCTATTGAGTATTGGAAGATTTGCTATATATTTTTTTTTTTATTTTTTAATACAAACCCCATTTTAACACAATTTCATAAATCAATAATTTCAAGTACCATTTGACGAGAAGAGACTGCGATTTTTGGCAAGTGCATTTGACTAAATGTATTTTCACCACGCGAATTACCCCCGCAAAGCTCGCTCGTTTTATTCAATTTCCCAACGTTGTCGAGAATTGTCAGCGTCGTCATATTATAATTTTAATATATGATATGATGGCGTGCATATTTTGTATTTAAATGCTTTCACTCAGCCGCCATTCCAATTGCCAGCCGTGGCATTCCGTTGCGCATACGCCCCGAGCGCCGCCGCGGCGTCTGTCAGCTGTCTGGCCAGCTCAAGTAGCGCATAGCCCCAGCCATCTATGTATATGTATATAATATATATATTTGAGCTATGTTCTGTGTTATTTTTCCCCTTGCAGGCTGCCTCGCTAATCATTCCCGCCGTTGTGAAGCTCGACTCGGGAAACTATACATGCAGCCCCTCGAACAGCGCTCCGCGCACCATTGTGCTGCACGTGCTAAATGGTAAGTCTACAGGGGCAGGGCAGGGCAGGGCAGGGCAGCGCTCGCTTGGCTTGGTTGCTGGCCAAGCTGTGTGGCTGGTGCCAAATGTTTTTGTATTGCATGCCAATAGAATTAAGTTTTCATTTAGCCTAATTGAATTTTACTTCGCTGACTTTCGACTCGCGAGCGCAGGCACAGTGGTATCGAACCACAAGTTTTCGCTCTGAAATGGAATCAAATTAAATTGAATGTTGCATGCAGGCTTATAAGGAAATAGAATACCTATATATAAGAGTCATTTATATATATATTTATTTAGTTCCATTTTATATATTTGTATATAAAGTTGAACAGCTTTGCCTGTTGTTATTAATTATTCCTGTAGTTATTTATATTAATAATAATATATTATATATTTTTCTTTTTATGTAGATAGCTTTGGCATATAATTAGATTGCTTTTTGCTTTGGATTCACCTTTCAGTTTCCATTGTTGAGCCATTTAGTTTTTATTTGTTTACACAAGTCTCCACCTTTGCTGATGGTCACTCAGACAGAAACAGTAACATTACACAGCAACAACAACAGCAACAATCTAAACAAAAACAACTGCTGCAGTTTTATTGTTATCTCCAAATGTCCCACAATTGCGTTATTTGCTTCGTGTCCAGCAGAAGACGACAGCGAGAATGAGAAGCACGTAGCTTCTACTGCTGCCGCTGCTGCTGCTGCTCCTGCTGCTGATGATGATGATGATGGTAATGAGAGCGAGCATGATGATAATGATAATGATGACCTATAAACAGTGTAATACACACATATACACATTGCCAGCATAGCTGCCACAACTGTTTGTCCAGCGCAGAGATACATTTGTATCTTTGTATCTGTGCTTCTCGCATATCTGGCGCATCGGCTGTATTTATGTATCTTTATATCTTTGTGTCGCTCAAGCGCTGCGAGATATTTGTTTATCGATACGCAATTGCTGTTTGTATTTAAATCGTTTGGCTTGCAGTATTTGTATTGATGTTGCTGCTGTTGTTGTTATTGTTCTTTGAGCTGTGCGTGTATGTCAACTTTGACATGTGTTCAGCTTGAAGCATGCTACTTTAATACGCCTCTAGAACGCATGTGGGTGGTGTGGTGCACGTGGCTTGGTGGTTAGTGGTTGCCAGCTAAGTGTTGATGACACCTGATGTGCGCTGCTGGTTGGCTGGCTGGCTGGCTTGAGGGACAGGTGTGCGCTTTGCGTTTGTCGTTTACACGTTGTCAGTCGCAACAGAATACCAACAACAACAACAGAGGCAGGACTGTCACGTCTATTGGGGCCAATGGTATTTTAAATAATGGCCATAAAAATGGCATTGGATTTGACGGTAAATTGTGGTTCGTGTGGATTCTATGCGACTGTCAAGTGCTCCACATGTTTGTTTTGTAAATGCCAAAGCGTCGAAAAAGGGACAAAACAATGATTCAAGGGCGTGCCTGTCAACCTGTCATTCAAGCCACACCCCGCCCAACCCACTGCGGTCGCCTCTGAACAGTTGTTTTCTGCCGTTTCAATTCAAACAAGGCATAAATTGTGAACATGTTGGAATTATTCATGACATATGGCTCTTACGATAAGCAAAAGTGAAAACGAAAACTGTTAAAATTTTACAACAAATTTATTCATTTTCAAAAATATTTATTGAACCATATTTAATTGATTAAATTTATATTCTAGTACTTTTTAAAATCATTTCATTTAAGTAGAAATTTTCGTTTCTCTTCTAGTACAATAATAATTAATTTTTATATAAATCCTCTGGCAGAATTTGTGCATTTTTCCGAATAGCTTCACAGTTGTATAACAAAATATTTAAAATTTTTCCCTAATTAAGTGTGTTGAATATCGTGAATAAAACACGGAAATTTCGCAGCGCATGTTCATCCATTTTTCATTGATTGCATCTTCACATTATCACAGAGCTTCAAGCAAAAAAGCGAAAAGCTGAAATGAAAAATGGGAAAAACAAGTGAAATATATTGTGTAAAATTTATGTATTTTTAATATTCGACTAATTGGCGCAGATAACATGCGTCCTGCAGCACTCTTAATCCGCACAAATGAGTAAAACATGTTAAAGCGGGATAATGAAAAAATCACTAGGCAACAGAGGCAAGGCAGCAGCGGGGGTGCGCCCACGAGTGGGCGAAGCGGCAGGGTTTTCATCTGCACATTTGTTATGCATTTTAACGGTGGATTGGACAGCTGTGGGAAAGAAAAAAGAATTGAAAACATGCAGGTTGTTCGAGACTATTGTTGAAAATTCGAAAAAGCATAAAACTGTTATGGATGAATTTTTACACAAGTGCGCTGCAGGGTTAATAAACTTAATATCATTCTGTGGCCAGTGCAGAATCGAGAGCATAAAAACAACAATTACAGCCGTGACAAATTAATAACTCAATGATATTATCATTTATATGTGCTCTGCTCTTACACACGACATAATTTATATTATTTTATAATGCATTTATTAATGTACATCTATATATTTATAAAATACATAACACATATGTATTTGATGCTAAGGCGAAAGGATATGGGATTCAGGGGCAGAGTAATCAGTCGAGCAAAAAAGGAATAATTTAAGTAAATGGATCGCATGCAGATACACAAATACTCATACATGTAGCACGACTTCATATCGAATGGACTCTATAAAGTCAAGCAGCTCTCTATTATCAATGTACACTCCGAACCGGGTCAAACATTTAGCTGTATTTAATTATTTTGAATTAATAATATATGATTTATTCTAGCAATTAGCTTGAATCTAAAATTCTATGCTAAACTCAATTCGCTGTGCAAATATTGTATGCCGTTATATTTACTGCAATATTTATGATAATTAAATATATACATATGTATGTAATGGTAACGTTTGACCCCTGCTTAAATTATTAATAATGCATTTGTTGATAAATGCGCCAAATGAAAAAAATAAAAAAATACCATATTTGAGCTGATGAAATTACACGCATTTATTTATATTATTTAAGTACAAATATTCTCTTAGTCCCTATTAATTTCATTCAAATATTTATAATTAAAATATATATGAGAGCTATTAAAATTGCTGGAATTTTATTACTTGAGTTTACTTAACAGTTTTCAATTCATTTCTGTTGAACATTTCATATTGATTCTATTCACATACTTATTTACATATATTTAATTAATTTTGTTAAATTTAAAGTTAGCATTAGCAGTTATTAGACTTTTGAAAATAATTTTCTTGACTCGATGCAATTTTTGGCTTCTGCTGTTTTCAGTATTTAATTTTGCCAGCTTCTACTCAAGTGCACTCTGTTTGCTGAACCAGTTCATTTTGGCATTGTTGTTGTTGATATTAAATTCCAATGTTTGTTTTGTGCATATTTCACGCCTCAGCCATGGGCTCAGCCCGGCCCGCCTATAAAACGATGCTCAAACGTCTCTTAATTTATGCGCTATTTTATTTGCTCTTCTCGGCTTTAGTGTTTGCTGTTCAATTTCACCATAGAAATATTTAATTACAATATGCCTATATTTACTCAATCGACTAGTAACACACACATACACACATGTCCATACGCATGTATCTGCATATAAGCACACGCATTTTATGCAAAATTATTTCTGAACTTGTTTGTAATTGAAAATGAATTTATATGCGCAGTTGGAAGTCCAGTCCTAAGCAAAAGCCAACACATTTGATTTTTTGTTTTTGTTTATTTTTTTTTTTTTTATAACCATCCAGGTGAATACTCCGCATCGGCTATTAAATCGGGCAGCGTCAGCTGGAATACGCTAATTGGTTGTCCTGGCTATGCGCCGTGGCGGAATATTTTAACAATTTTGACACTGTTTTGGATTATTAAATTCGTGTCCACCAGCCATCGAGGCCGAAACAAAGTCAACAAGCGCACAGCGGCCGCAGCGCTTCAGGAGCCAGCCAGCACGAAAAACAGGACAACGTCTGGCGCAAGTGTCAGCCGCAGGCTCTGCTCCCAGATGCAGACGACAACCCGCAGGCAGGGATTCAATGGCGACGCCTGCGGCGGCAGCTGTGGCCGCGTCAGCAGCTCAATTAGTGGCACGAAAGTGGCCGAGGACAAAACTTGAGCGCTGAGAGCAACGGCAGCGGCAACAGGAATACCAGCAGGAAGAAATAACGATGCTGGGATTCAGTTTAGACTACGCGTAGTACTTTAAGTCCCAACAATGAGAGATACATTTCTGGCCACGACTTTGTCAAATAGATACATTACAAATGCATTCACGCTCTCATCTGTTGCAGCAAAAAAATAAAAAATAAAATGAATTAATTAATAAAATCAAAAACATATTTCTAGTACTTGCTTGTGAATTCTTGATATATGTAGGAGTGTTTGCATGTTTTAAAACTTGCCAGGAAAGTTTGTTTTCATTTACGTTCTGAGTTTATTAAAATATTTCAATCTCTTCTCCTTTGGGTAATCAAATCAAGGATATTGAAAGCCCCAGAGAGTTATGTAAATATGCATGAAAGGAATCTTCAGTTCGAAATCTTTAAGATGCGGTTTGAGTTATGGTTGTATTTACATGATAGCACTATAGGTAAGGCGATTCGGAAATAAAAATCATCATCAGCAAATCATCGAAAGCATTTGTTGAGCAGCTAAGAAATAATAAAAACGCCCAACTGGAAGCCAAAATTAAACAAATAAATTAATAATTATAAGTGTACAATAAAATGGAAGGTTCATATTTAAATGTATTGATAATCCTAATAGCTAAACTGTGTATGTCTGCTAAAAATCCAGATATTTATGAAAAGAAAACGTATTCAAGATAAATCAACTCACAATTAATTAATGTATTTTCCAAGCAAAATTATGACTCTGCATAGATCCAATTCAAATTGGATCCGCCTAAATTGTAAATATTTTACTTTATGTTTTACAAAAGGAAACAAAAACATAAAATAAACCAGACATATATATATATATATAAAATAAAAGTAGAATTTTGAATGTGTGTAAACAATGATTCTAAAGAAAATATATCTATAAAAACTCAACTTCAATTGTAAATATGAATGTGTGTGTGTATTGGAGACGTAAACTACAGCGTTCCTTCAACAATAAATAATCCACAAAACCAAAAAAAAATATATATATATAAAAATAATAAAATAAAAGCAAGTTTTAAACAAAGCAAGCAAATAAACGAAGATGCCATAAATAAACATTAGTTAGTATTAACGACTTGCAAGAATTTCAAGCGCAACTTCTGTTCGGTTCCAACATTTTTTGTTGATTTCAGTTTTTATTGCAGCTTGAAAAAAAAAAGAAATATATATATTAAATTAAAGTAAAAGAATTATAAAATTGGCAAATAAACCATTTGCTATAAGTATTAAGCGATTATCGTAAGTGATGACAAGTAAATAAATACATTTTCCCTAAATGAAAATTTAAATGTTGAAAATTGCTGAGTGATTTCTAAGTCATAGATACTGGAACATACTCTATATATATTGGAATTGACAAATGGCTAAGGAGAGCATTTAGCAGCTGATTTAGCTGATATAGCTAAATATGTATTTCAGTTGGATTTCATTTTGGAATCAGTCCATTTATTGATTGCTCAATTGAGGCTGCCTTCAGTGGCTGGCACCGAAGCGTTTTCCACATGTGATGTCAACAACGATTGAAATGCTAGTAGACAAAGCAGCATGCTGTGGGCACAGCAAGTGAACTGGTGGTGCCAGGACAACAAGGACTCGAGCATGTGTGTGGGAAGTCGACGTGTCGACTGAAATATTCATGCAGTGCTCATGAATTGTGCACAAGTTTGTTAAATATTCATTCATTTGTCGGACCACAAGTGTTTTGGGTGGTTGGCAAATGTAAAACGCAAATGTTTGACAAATCTTCCTCTTACAGCACACAAATATTTTTGGCCTTTCTTTTTTCAGCAAATAAAAAAAAAAAAAAACGGCATGTGTTGGGTAATTCCAAATATCGTATATATCCTCTTCTTTTTACTTTATTTATTTAATAAAGATTATTATTATATGTTCTGTTACTTCGTTATGATTGGCGTACCTTTATTCATCTTCTTCTTCTTCCGAACTCAGATAGTTTAGATAGTAAATATATCAGACTTAGAAGAGACAGATTTCATAACGCACTCCACTTTTATTATTACTATTATTATTTAATATTTAATATTTAACTATCGAACGGTCAATTAAGGTAATGTGCCTCTCGTTTTCGACAAGGTGTTTCCGTCTTGTTCGTGTAAGGGATGTGTCGCCGTCAAGTGGTTGAGCAATGCTTGATGTAGCTGTGGTTGCTGATAAGTGAATCGTTGCTCGCTATATAAGCGGTGCAGCGGCTCTAGTCAAACGACAGTGGAGAAGTGAATACTCCAAACGGTAAAAGCAAAGAGCAGGACTATTTTTAACAATGAGAGTTTGTAAGTTCTGGAGTCGATGTGACGTTTTGAGTATTTTTTCTATAGTGAGGCATTGCGTTTTATAGACAACTTGCTGCTGCTCACTTTTGTGACTGCTCTGGCTTCTCTGGCTGCAAGCGGCGAGGCACACATTCCTGACTGTTCGGATCATATTAATGGACTCTCGTTCGCGGATCCCGTTAGCTGTTCCAGCTTCTATGTATGCCTGCGCGGCCGTGCGCTGAGAAGAGAGTGCAGTCATGGCCTGTACTTTGATCCCAGGACTCAGATCTGCAACCTGCCGCGCCTTGTCGAGTGCCACAATGGTGATCGCAGCGGCTCGATAGTCACTGGAGATGCTCATGGCGATCATCTGGCGGCCCCAGGTGGTAAAGCTCCTTGCGAAACAACTCCGAAGCCACCGTGCACTAAGACAGCACCTACAGCTCCACCACCCTGTACAAAAACAACTACCCCAAGTGAGGACACACCAAGTGAAACAACTACGCCTTGTGAGACAACAACCCCTAAGGTAACAACACCGAAAGCAACAACCCCTAAGGTATCAACAGCTGGTCCAGTAACCGAAAAGACAACAACACCGAAAGTAACAACACCGAAAGTAACAACACCGAAAGTAACAACACCGAAAGTAACAACACCTAAGGCAGAAAAATCGACAACATCAAAATCTACAACTCAAAGTACAACAACAACGTCGACACCTTGTACAACAACAACGACATCAACAACAACAACGACAACAACAACGACTACGACAACGACGACAACAACGACAACGACAACGACGACAACGACCACGACGACAACGACCACGACGACAACGACCACGACGACACCCTGTACGACGACCACCACAACAACAACAACCACAACGACAACAACCACTACAACCACTACAACAACAACAACGACAACAACCACTACAACAACAACATCGACACCTTGTACGACAACAACAACCACTACAACAACAACCACTACAACCACTACAACAACAACTACCACAACAACCACTACAACAACAACAACGACACCGTGTACGACAACAACAACTACGACAACCACAACAACAACAACTACGACAACCACAACAACAACGACAACAACAACGACAACAACCACGACAACAACGACGACCACAACAACAACAACAACGACAACTGAAGCTCCATGCGAGACCACTAAGCCCCCTTGCATAGCCACTGAAGCAACAACGACAACTAAAACTACAACTACTAAAACAACGACGACTAAGACAACTACTAGAACAACACCTACTAAAACGACAACAACGACGACGACAACTGAGGCTCCCTGCGAGACCACTAAGCCCCCTTGCACAGCCACCGAAGCAACAACGACAACTAAAACTACAACTACTAAAACAAC
>NW_022045928.1:36811-95740 GCF_001654015.2 Drosophila navojoa
CTAAAACTACAACTACTAAAACAACGACAACTAAGACAACTACTACTAGAACAACAACTACTAAAACGACAACAACGACGACGACAACTGAGGCTCCATGCGAGACCACTAAGCCCCCTTGCACAGCCACTGAAGCAACAACGACAACTAAAACTACAACTACTAAAACAACGACAACTAAGACAACTACTACTAGAACAACGACAACTAAGACAACTACCACTAAAACAACCACAACTAAGACAACTACAACCGAGGCGCCCTGCACAACAACCGAAGAGCCTTGCACAACAACCAAAGCACCTTGCACAACAACCAAAGCACCCTGCACAACAACCGAACCACCCTGCACTACAACAGAACCACCCTGCACAACAACCAAACCACCCTGTACCACAACCGAGCCACCCTGCACAACAATTGCTCCAGATGCAGGAAGAGAAATTGCAGCAGTCGTAATCAATCCAGCTGAGGAACTGGTCTCCCTACGCGATTGCCAGGGCCACGAGGATGGAACGTTGTTCACAAACGCCAGACATTGCCGCCGCTTCTATGTGTGCCGGAACAACCGAGCCAGACACCAGACCTGCCCCTTCGGCCAGTGGTTCGACCGTGAGCTGAAGATCTGCCGCAGCCGCCTCGAGGTTACCAACTGTGCAGCTAGGCGCAACTAAACGATGATAATTTGGATAATTGGACCCCATACTGCAACTGTACCCGGACCTATTCCATATGACTAAACGACAATCTCTTCGCTCTCTCTCTCTCTCTTTCACTCTACTCTCTACTCTGTATGTAAATCACTTCTATAATCAATTTAATGTCCTCCTCTTCCAGCAAAGAAATGTAATAAAGCAGCATTTACAAAAACGTAATTTACAAATTAATTCACATTTATTTTGCGAAATTTATTATTCCACAGTTACACTCATTATATAATAGATTATTATACATTTTATATAAGAACTTTGCGACTTGATTAGCTTGTTGCATTAAGTAAGCTCTGCTCTTCTGTCTAAATCTGTTGCACAATCGACATTAATCAGAGTAATGCACTCATTGATCTATATTTAGCAAGAAATTTGCGCTTTGTCCTCTGCTCTGTTGAAGCTCGTAGTTGGAGGAGAAATCAGCGAAGGATTTTATGGTTGACCTGCCTGACTAATTAGTCAGCATTTGAAAATAATTGCTTTCGTTTTGGCACAGTTTTTCACTGCCAATAGGCGCAGAGCGATGCCAAATTGAAAGCGTACGTGATACATGATGCAACAACAATTTCACTAGTGTGTGCGTGTGTGTGTGTGTGTGTGAGTGTATGGGAGAGCATGTGTCGCTAAAGTAAAGAGAATGTCATCCCAACAACTGCCTGCAAATACGGTATAAATCATAGAGCACTTTGCTGGCGTTGGCACCCGCCGCTACTCCTGCTGACAGCGACAAGGACAGCCTCTCTTCAGCCGTCACTCGGCTGCTGCCTCATGCCCCGTTATCCAACACTTGAAGCGCCCCCTGCCCCCCCTCTGCACATATCTCTCGACAGCCAATCATAGTTTTCACACTCTAGTTAACATCATTGTCACCGAGTTTCAGTCAATGTAGAGTTAAAAAAAAAATATCAGAGAGAGAAAGAGAGGAAGAGAGAGATGAAATTTGCTTGACGTTTGCAGTTTGTCTCTGACTATGTTTTTTTCTCTCTGTTCTCCAAATACTCTGCCCCATTTAGCCGTCGTCTCGTTTGCTTCATTTTGCTGCACAATTTTTCAGTCATTTGAATGCTGGTTTGAAATTCCCCTTTTTGACATTTCGTTAGCTCTGAATTCTGCGTTTGTAGTCACACACACACACACACAAAGAAAAAATGAAATTTTGTTTCAACGTTGACATTCAAGTTAATTTGCATACAACCACAAATTTTCCAGGGGACATTAAAGCAGAGAGAGGTTTAAGCATATATGCATAGGTAGAGTGTCAAAGTTTTGCTTAGCTCGACGTCTGCGTTTGAAAACTAAATGCTCTGCAATTACTGAAAATTAACATAGATTAAACTTTGTATATACAATGTTTAGCTCAGTGTAATATGAAATAATATACTTAGAGATATGTATAACTGTATATATGTACATACATTTGTACATATGTCATATGTTTAATTAGCACTATGAGCATATCTATGCAAAAGGTTGCTTAGCAAGGCTGGGACTCTTCTCTGTTGATTATTGATTCTTGAAGGCTAGAGTGAGAGCAAGAAGTTAAACTAGGGATATACTATATTTAAAATTTAAATGAGTATTTGCCATGCAGCAGAGAGAGAAAACGAAACGAATATCCGCAATCTCTTTTCATACATTAATCTTTTATATATCGAAATATATGTATGCAAATAAATGGAAAAATTAATACCGGCCAGGTTTATTTTAATTTGTATTTTTTTTTAATTTAATGTTTTACTTGCAGTATGGGTAAACCAATTGACTAACCACAATAAATGGCAATAATTCACCGAATGGTTTGACCTGCACTGAGCTCAATTCATACTCTGCTCTATTCAGCAGGTCCAGATGGAGCTATTGAGTGATAGAGTCCAGGATAGCGAAGGAACATAACTTGCATTGAGCATTCAAATACTTTAGAGAACGTTGTCATTAGGAAACCTCTAGATTGTAGAGCTTAGCAACCATGATTATTGTTTTGGAAACAATTAAATTCGAAGCATAAATATACATTTCTTATCAATCAAATATGTATACATGTGAACAAAATATGTCAATCGGTTGCAGTTTCTTGGGAGATCTGAATAAATTTTGTCCCATGTTTGTGCTTGATCTCTCAAGCCTTAAAATGTTTAGCAAGCAGAAAAACTTTATATCTCTCATGCTCACTGTCTACATATTTATATAAGAGTCGAAGACAAAGGCTTAATCCATTGAAATCATCTAAGTATTTAAGTCGAATTTAATAGCCCACACATTAATTGGCAAGCCCAGCTGAGCCATCTTTTCAATAGCCTTCAAAGGTATGGCTTTGCTGTTCCTTTGGTCAACCATAAGCCAAGCACGGCAAACGCGTACTCCAGCGGCTGTGCCACTCGCGTGGCTCAGCACCTCACCCCACTGCAGCATTGCATATTAATGAATGCTCAAGCTGAGTGGGTAGCGCTCTGTGGGGGGAGCTATAATTCTGCACAGAAATTCACAATGCCATCAAATATGCGCGCATAAACCAAGCAACAGCAGCCCGTATCCACAGTCCGCATATGCATCTAACATCAAGCATCCAGCACATCTCACATCTCACAGCCCTCAATTCGCATTCCGCATTCCGCAACCCGCATCCACATCCGCAAGGGATCACACTTGTCTATTCGCGTTTAGCTCAGTGGCTGCAACCTGACGAGCTGAGTCTTTGCTGCTGCTGCTCCTGCTGCTGCTGCCAACTGGAGGCAAATGCTAGCTGCCTCCTGCTCCCCCTCTTCCACTTCCCGCAGCACCCAATTTCCGGTGCTTGCGTAAATACATTATGCAGCTTACAACTACTTAGCGGGCTGCAGCTGCCAGCTACCATGGGCACCATTGGCATTAATGTGAGTAAAAATTATTGCGCGCATAAATTTAACAGATATTTCGTCAAAATACTACTGAGGTCTTCTTTAAATACAGCTGAGGTCTTTATATATATATTTATATATTCACTATATTTTCATTATGTTTCCATATATATTTATTATATATTTACAACTGTTCTGTCTTTACTCATTTTTTTTTTCAATGCTGTTTAGCTGTGATTTCTCAGCCCGGAATTTCTGCATTGGAGCCACCGTGCAGCAGCAGGCAGGTGAGCTAGCTGGGTTTTCGGATTTGGTGCTAGCTACGTGGCATAAAGTGGCAAATTCAAGGCACAACTTTTGCCGATACAAGCGGCAAGTGTTGCGGGGAAGACGCCTGCAAGCATGCAATAAAAGTGCATGGCAAAGCTGTGAAAAAGGTGAAGATTACGCACTGAATGCGAATGCCAGTCTTTGGCCCAGACGACAAGCGCCTCGCCCGTCGCCGCAAGTGACAATTTTTTACGTTTTCTCGTCTTTTTATACCCTAAACTCGCTGAAAGTGGGATAAATCGGGGTATAATGGCTTACAGCAGGCGTGGCAGATCTCATACAGCAGATATATTCTAGATCAGTGTGATGGGTCGAAATGTGAGCTATACACACAGATATCTCACAAAAACTAAAGACCTAAAGTATATATGAAATGTTTAATTGTGTATACCAAACGTAGTAGGAGCTCAGTCTGCAGAGCATGCTTAAATTTGTACTCATGTAATACATTCATAAGAGAAACCCAGAGTGAAAAATCAGCTCTTCTAGTTGGGAGAGTCGAGTATAACTCGTAGTCGAGCAGTCTCCTTCTTCTTCCACCTAAAGTTGGTGGGAGAATTCGCACATTTGTGTCAGCTGAACCGCAGCCACTGCAGCACAGCGAAACTCGCGCGCTGCACTCCCCGCACTCCACACGGCAAACATGTGTGATACGCCACTTGCACCTGTAGTCGTAGTCTATTTGCAGGCGGGCACCGCGCCTCAGACTCCGCTGCTTATAAAAGTTAAGGACTTGCATAACTTCTGGCATTTATGAGCGCTTTTCACCAGCTCTCAGCAGCTTCGCCTGGCGCTTTTCACATGCTTCATTACGCAAATGCCGTGTTTTCAAATTATTTTACATGCAGTCCCCTCTACTCTCTCTCTCTCTCTCTCTCTCTCTCTCTATACTCTAACACTCTCCCTCTCTCTTCTGAGTCTTCTTTCTATCCCTGCCTCATGCCGCTTGTTAGTGGCATTTTTTGTACGTTTTGTTGCATATTTTATGGCCCAGCGACAAGCTCGCTGCCGTGGTGGCATTACTAGAGGCTGCGTGGGTGTTGTCTCCCTGATTAGCGTCGCATTTGTGTCAAAGTTGCATTTTATAAGCCCTCCGCAGTGCCGCATAAACACGTTTAGCTGCCGCCCAAATTGGCGCTGCGACAGTTTTGTGTCAACTGCTCAGCATGTACAGCCATATACATGAAATGTACTTGGCAAAGTCTCTTTCTTATTCCCAGAAGCGCAAAGCTATCAATATGCATTAAACACGCTGATAAAGCAACCTATAAGGCACAAAGTAATTTAATGCATACTTACACATCAGACATGATTGCATATAACATATAAAGTATTATATATTATCATATATATAATGAGTACAACACTTATCACTCTCTCTCTATCAACATCTCCTTGAATTGCAACAAATTCCAGCTCAAGTGTTGGCCCTAGTCGAGTCGAAATTATGATTGACCTCAATGCATTGGGGCTGAGCAAAGACTTGTTAATTTAAGGTCTATAATGCTGGTAAACACTAAATGGTATTGCCAGCAATCTGTGGCTTAATAAATAATTATACTACAGCCGTAAACTGCATTGGGCGGGAAATTAATGAATGTGAAAACCATGTCGTTGGCCAAAAAGGTGGCATTGCGGCAGCCAGTTGGCTTTTACATAATTATTTCATTAAGTGTCTGCCGAACACTCGGCACAGGGTCGTCCTCAGTTGTGGTGGTAAGAGTAGGCTGAGCAGGAGCAGGGGGTGGAGCGAAGTCCAGTTGGGCTTTCTCGCTTTTACACTTGGTAATGCTTGCATTTAGGGCGCCAAACGCAGAAGTAATTCAACTTGAGGCGCCGCCTTGACCTCAGCCAACGCTTGGCAGTTAGTCAAAGAGAGAGCTTACAGAGTCAGTGCGAGCCAGGTTAGGTGGCGGTGCTGGTGGTTGGCTGGGTGGCTCATTAACAAACATTAGTTACAAATGTTGTGAATTACTTAAGGAATTAATATTCCATGCTTCACACAGCGAGCTGTAGCAGTATCAAGGCAGCGCACATAATAGGCATCCTCCTCCCCACAGCCCTGTCCACTCCTCGGACCCTGCAAATGAGCAGCAGTCACAAGTCTGGAGCATATTTCTTAAATCATGCTTGCTTAGCTTTTGCGTACACTGCGGCGTATACTTAATGCCAACTAATTCATTTATATACACACACACACACACACGCGCGCAGTTCATCAGCTGACATGTGTGTTGCCCTTCTCGGCCCCCTCTCCACTCATGTGTCCCATCAGCATCATAATCTGCTTCATCGCTGATTAGAACGTTGATAATGGCATCGCTTATTTGTCTGGGACTTGGCCATTGACTGCTCCCCAGTTGCTGATGATACTAGCTGGAGCCCCGGGGCATTCTATGGGATTAATGAAGCTTTTATCAGCGGCCGGAGTCACTCGGGCTGTTGACGTTGAAGCAGCAAACCCTGAGCTTATTATTACCCCTTGGCAAAGGGAAAAGAATATATTGTTTTACTGCTCTCTCCTTACCCTTAGTCTTCACCATCATAAATTTGTTAGCCACTGTTTAATCTAGGGAAATCTGGACTCGCTTATAGTCAATTAAAATTGTTATTATTATTATTCAATTATACAATATACAATATATGATATTATATCATTCCGATAATTTTCAAGCTTTTGTTTTCATATTAAATAAAGATTAACAAACACATATTAAGCGATCTACCATCAAATAGCCTCTGACCTCAAATGTCAAGGCCTTAAATTGTGCAATTTCGAGACAGAGGCAGCTGGAACCAATCGGATTTTCTGCAGTTGCTAATGTGAGCGAATAAATTAAGGTTCGCAATTATCATAAAAGGCAATGATTCTCTCTGGTGGCAACAGTCGGAGTTGGAGCTCCAACTGGTACATCTACTTTGTTATGAATACTTTAACTTGGGCAGCCGTTTTGGTCTTGGCCTCCACAGCAGCGAGCTCACACGCAGCGCTCCTCGTCGAGCTGCCAAATGGAAAGCTACGTGGACGGGACAATGGCATATATTACAGCTACGAGTCGATACCCTACGCGCAGCCGCCCATCGACGACCTGCGCCTGGAGGATCCAGTTCCATATACCGAGCGATGGGAGCAGACCTTTGATGCCAGCAGGCCGCCGACTGAATGTCTGCAATGGAGCCAGTCTATCAAAGTGTCCGATAAACTGACGGGCAGCGAGGACTGCCTGACTGTCAGTGTCTACAAGCCCAAGAAGCCCAGTCTCATCGCTCTTCCGGTCGTGGCGAATATATTCGGAGGAGCGTGGACCTTTGGCAGCTCGCTCGATGACGGAGTTGAGCACTTCATGCGCAGAGGTAATGTAATCGTGGTGAAGATCAACTATAGAGTGGGTCCGCTTGGCTTTCTGAGCACCGGCGACAACGTACTTCCTGGTAACTACGGCCTCAAGGATCAGCGCCTCGCAATCCAATGGATTAAGCAGAATATCGATCGATTCGGCGGAGATCCAGAAAACATCATTCTTCTTGGTTTCGGCACAGGCGGTTCGTCAGTCCATCTGCAGCTAATGCACAAGGATATGGAGAGGTTGGTCAAGGGCGGCATCTCCATTAGTGGCACGGCCACATCTCCCTTTGCTGTGCAGTCCGGCGGGCAAGAGCTGGCATTCCAATATGCCAAAAAGTTGGGCTGCGACAAGCTCAAATCATCAACTAAACTGAAGGAGTGCCTGAAGGAAATGCCAGCGGACCGTTTAGTTAGGGGTATAAAATATCTGCAAGTCTTTGAATACGTCAATTTTGGCGCATTTAGTCCAGTCATCGAGTCGACGGATTCGCGTAAGCCATTCCTCACCGAATTTCCAATCGAGACCATCAGGAGTGGAAGGTCTGCCCAGGTGCCGTGGTTGGCCAGCTACACCACGGAGAATGGCATATACAACGCCGCCCTCTTGCTGAAAAGGAGCTCCAATGGCAGAGCGAAAATAGAGGAGCTAAAATCTCGCTGGAATGAGCTGGCCCCGTACTTCTTCTCGTATCCTTACTTTTGGAAACGATCTGAGAGGGACAATCATTCCCGCAAACTCAAGCAGCAGTACCTTGGCTATAGGAACTTCAGCGTGGAGAACTATTTCGACGTGCAGCGCATGTTCACCAACGAGCTATATAAGAATGGCGTTGAGGTGGCATTAGACGCACATCGAAAGTATGGCGACAGTCCCGTTTATGCATATGTGTACGACAACCCTGCTCAAAAGTCATTCGCCCAGTTACTATCGAGGAGGAAAAATCTGTTCCTGGGTAAACTGTGTATGCAATGTCTCAAGCAAATAACCCATAATTTTCAATCACAGGCACGGGCATGGGCGACGATTACTATTTAATGTTCAGCAATCCAGTGCGCAATCCTCTGAGAGTTGACGAGAAGATTACCTCGGCTAGGCTAGTCAAGATGGTGGAGCAGTTTGCCCAAGGCGGAAACTTTTCCTATATGAACTGCGTGTTTCCGGACAATCGGGGCAAAAGGCACTTCCAGCTGGTGGCCATCAAGCGCACCTACTGCAAAGTCATGGAAGCGAAGTATTTACCTGATATAGTCTCCAAAAATCTACCACGATCCCCTTTAATCTCGTATTAAGCACTTCTGTTTTTATTATTATTTATCGCCATGAGAATATTGAATATATGTTTAAGGAAAAACTAAACATGAAATCATTTAGAGCTTCACATTTATGGATAATTTATTTATCGAAAATAAATCAAGAGAAATATTAAAAGTAGGAAACACATATTTTCTTTGCTAGATATCTAATTTATAATCTTTGCCTGCAATTAAGAATGGCAAAAATATAAGACCTACAGTAAATCATTGGGTTATATTGAGTTAAAGGTGGCTTAGGATAAATTATTTGCTGAAAGCAATTTAGAGAATTACATATCCAGTATATCTATGGATCCGGGTTCAAGTAACTAAATCTTCTAATAGCTGTTCTTTGCACTGAGATTATAATTGGCTTAGCTTCTAGCTAGCTTCATGCACTCATAATCAAAAGAGCATTTAAAAGTCGTAGCTTTAGAAATTTAAATAATATAATATAAGGCAGCTGCTCGTAAACAGAGTGCCCGGGCCTTTGCCCTTTATGCTTTTTACTTCCATGGAGTAAGCCATGGGAACGAATCCGATTTCGCGCTGCTGCCCATGTGCGAATAAATAGGCATTGATAGACTTTTGTTAAAACAGTTGGACTTGGAGCACACCATGAACACATTCGCCTTGGCAATCGTTTTGCTTTCGGCATGCTCACCATCTGCCTCAAGTGATCCGCTCCTCGTCGAGCTGCCAAATGGAGAGCTACGTGGGAGCGACAACGGCATTTACTACAGCTACGAGTCGATACCCTATGCACAGCCGCCCATCAACGACCTGCGCCTAGAGGATCCACTCCCATTTACTGACAGATGGACACAGACCTTTGATGCCACCACGCCGGCGACTGAGTGTCTGCAATGGAGTCAATGGATCGATCAGCCGGACAAGTTGACGGGCAGCGAGGACTGTCTGACCGTCAGCATTTTCAAGCCCAAGAACGCTTCTCGGCAGAGTTTTCCGGTCGTCGCAAGTATTTTCGGGGGAGCGTGGACCTTCGGCAGTTCTCTCGACGACGGCCCTGAGCACTTCATGGACAGTGGCAATGTAATCGTGGTGAAGATCAACTATAGAGTGGGTCCGCTTGGGTTTCTGAGCACCGGCGACAACGTACTTCCTGGTAACTACGGACTCAAGGATCAGCGCCTCGCGATCCAATGGATTAAGCAGAATATCGATCGATTCGGCGGAGATCCAGAGAACATAATTCTTCTTGGCTTTGGCGCAGGAGGCGCTGCAGTACATCTGCAGCTAATGCACAAGGATATGGAGACGTATGTCAAGGGCGCCATTTCCATTAGTGGAGCAGCCACGTCTGCCTTTGCCGTGCAAAGTAGTGGACGTGAGGATGCATTTCGGTTCGCCAAAGTCCTGGGCTGTAAAAGAACAAAGTCCTCGTTTGAACTGAAGGAATGCTTCAAGAGAACAATGGGCCATGAGATCGCTAGTGCCGTTCAGAAATTGCAAGTCTTTGAGTTTATACCATCTGCAGTCTTTAGGCCAGTTATCGAGTCCCCCGACTTGGAATATCCATTCCTCACCGAATCCCCCCTTGAGACCATCAAGAGGGGAGGCGCGGCCCAGGTGCCTTGGTTGGCCAGCTACACCACGCAGAATGGCATCTACAACACTGCAATGCTGCTGGAAAAGGATAGGAGTGGAAAGGAATTAATTTATGAGCTGAACTCTCGCTGGAATGAGCTGGCTCCGCACTTTTTTTACTACCCCAACGACATGAATAAATTGCAGCGAAACATTCATTCTCGCAAACTAAAGCTGCAGTACCTCGGCCATAGGAACTTCAGTGTGGAGAACTATTTCGACGTGCAGCGCATGTTCACAAATGAAATCTTCAGGAACGGCATCGAGGAGGCCCTAGACGCGCACCGGAAGCATGGAAGCAGTCCTGTCTATGCCTATGTCTACGATAATCCAGCTGACAAATCAGTGGGTCACTTGCTTGCGAAGCGAATAGACATCTTCATGGGTTGAGTATTTATTGAAGAAGCCAAATAGAAGCAGTAGCTTATATATCTATAAAACTATTCACAGGCACGGGCTTGGGCGACGATTACTATCTGTTGATGAACCAGCCGATGCGTGGAGCACTGCGAGCGGATGAGAAACTGGTCTCTTGGAAGCTCGTCAAGATGGTCGAAGAGTTCGCCCAGAGCAGGAAGCTGGCCTATGATAATTGCGCATTCCCAGACAACCGGGGCCAAAAGCAGTTCCAGTTGGTGGTCATCAAGCGCACTCATTGCGAGGTTCAGGAGGCGAGACACTTGCCGGAGACCGTGTCTGACCATTTGCCACCATCTCCAATAGTGAAATCCTAATTCGATATTGATAAGCCTGTGAATAAATTAGACAATCAATGAGTCGATGAGATGAGATGATGAGTCGAGTTGGTATTTTTTTTGGTAAATAAATTATTAAACAAACTCCAAACAAACTTTTTTCTTTCCTATATCGATATTTAATGCCAATTAAAAGCCATGAGCTGTATCTTTAACTATCGTTTAAGTAGAATCATCAGCCTGATGGGCGTCTTAGTCTAATATTGTATCTGACATCTTAGCAAAACGATAATATACAAGACGGACAGACAGACAGACAGTGAGTATTGAAATCATTGTTTCAAATGTCTCAAGATTTTATTTCGTGGATGAAACATCGAAGACTACTGAATTTGGAATAAGGGAAACGATATTATTTTGCTAGAGACTTGAAATTTGGTATATGTATTCACATTGACTACACAATATCAAAAGTATATACATCTACAATATTATACGTCTAAAACCCATAGAACTGTTTTATTAATAGTATATACTATGTCGGCAGAGTATATAAGAAATATATAGCAATCAGAAAAGGTTTTTGGTAAATTTGTTTTGCATATAAATTATTTATTTTAATTGACATCGATTTGCTATAGATTTTATGGCTGGTCAAAAGTCTCTCGTAGAGCACCCTGGAATTACATTGCCCCTATAGGAGAAAGATCATATTTTTATGAGCATTTTTATCGCTTCTCTGTCAGCTGAATGAAATTGGACCCATCGAAAGTGTTTAAAAGGCCGCAATGTCTGAAGGTTCCCCACAAAAGCATTCCGTCAACCAGACTTGCTGTTCGTTTAACTTGTGGTCCCGTGTTGAGTAAACCATGAAGAATACAATATTTCTGATCGCGTGCCTGTGCACAACAGCCGCACTTGGTGATGACCTTCTGGTTCAGTTGCCGTTCGGGACAGTGCGTGGACGCGACCGCGGAACCTATTACACCTTCGAGTCGATTCCGTACGCCCTGCCGCCCGTTGGTCCGCTGCGCTTCGAGCCGCCTCAGCCCTTTATTGGCGAATGGCGTGAGACTTTCGATGCTACAAAGCCGGCGGTGGAGTGCCTGCAGTGGAGTCACTTCGTCACGACGCCCGATCAGCTGACGGGCAGCGAGGACTGTCTGACCGTTAGCATTTTCAAGCCGAAGAACGCCTCGCGCCTCAGTTTCCCGGTAGTGGTAAATATATTTGGCGGTGCCTGGTCGTTCGGTGGATCGGTCCAAGACGGTGCCAGGGAGTTCATGGAGAGCGGAAATGTGATCGTTGCGAAGATTAACCATCGCGTGGGAATTCTGGGCTTTGCGAGCACCGGCGATGCCCACTGGTCGGGCAACTATGCGCTCAAGGATCAGCGTTTGGCCCTCCAGTGGATCAAGAAATACATTTCGTTTTTCGGCGGAGATCCCACAAACATATTGCTCCTTGGATTCTCGTCGGGAGCTGCCTCAGTTCATTTTCAGATGCTACACGAGGATATGGCCGACATAAAGGGAGTCTATTCATTGGGTGGCAACTCAGTGGCGCCGTGGGCAGTGCAGCCGAGTCCCCGTGAGCAGACATATGAGTTGGGCCGGCTCTTTGGCTGCGGCACTCCTCGCAGTACAGCGGTTCTGAAAGAATGCTTGAAGGCCGTGAATGGGATTGATTTAGTGAGAGCCTTTAAGAACTTCCTCCTCTTCAACTATGTCCCCTTTGCTCCGTTCTCACCTGTCCTGGAGCCCGAAGATACGGTGGATCCCTTCATCACCAAGATGCCCATCGACATCATCAAGAGCGGCAAATTCGCTCAAATTCCCTGGCTAATGGCCTATTGCCAGGACGAGGGCATCTACAATGCTGCACTGCTGCTGACCAAGCTGGCGGAAACGGGCAAGGAGAGACTCTTTGAGCTGAACTCGCAGTGGTATGAGCTGGCGCCGTACTTCTTCTCGTACCGCAACACCCTAAACAAACGAGAGAGGGACGCGCGCTCCCGGAGGCTTAAGCTGCAGTATCTGGGCACTCGCAACTTCACCTTGGAAAACTATTTCGATGTGCAACGCATGTTCACCAACGAGATGTTCAAGAATAGCTTCGAGCTCGGAGTTGATCTTCAGCGCACGTATGGAAAGAGTCCCGTCTACACGTACATCTACGACAATCCGGCTACTCAATCCATTGGCCAACTCATAGCAGGACGCACTGATTTAGTGCTAGGTAATATATTTGTTTCGAATTCCCAGCCAACTATAGCAGCTAATGCCAATCTATCAATTCGCAGGCACGGCTCATGGTGACGACTATTTCCTGATGATGAATAATAACATCCGCGAACCGCTCCGCGCTGACGAGAAGCTCATCTCCTGGAAGTTAGTCAAGATGGTCGAAGGCTTTCTCGAAACGGGTCAGTTTGTCTATGACAACTGCGTCTTCCAGGACAACGTGGGCAAGAAGCACTTCGAGGTGGTAGTTATTCAGCGCACCAAGTGCACGAACCTTCAAGCAGACCGCCTGCCCGACGCTGTCTCCGACCATAAGCCCAAAATTCCAATCATACCTACATAACAAATTGTAGAGCATTTCACGTATCAACTGGGGATATGCCACAGTAAATAAATAGTAGCTGGTTGGGCCAATAAATAAAAGCAAGCAAACAAAAACAGAGATCTTTTACTTTTAATCGAGTATTAATTGCAAATTTTACAGTGAGCATACCACATCAAAATAACTTTTTGGACAGAGCATCGAGTGGAATGGCATCAAGATTAGTCTATTAGGAAAATAAAATATTGATTGCATGTGATTTAAACTGCGAAAGTAATACGAATAAATATGATGTTTTTAAGAGTTATATGGCCAATAAAAAATATAAATAAAATAAGATAGATAACAAGAAAAGTAAGAAGTAAATAAAATAATAATAAATAATACAAATAAATTAATAATAAAATAAATAAATCTAAATACATAAATTGAATAATAATAATAATAATAATAATAATAATAAATAACAAGAAAAGTAAGCAGTAAATTAAATAATAATAAATAATACAAATAAAACAAATAAATCAATAATAAAATAAATAAATCGAAATACATAAATTGAATAATAATAATAATAAAATCAATAGATAACAAGAAAAGTAAGAGGTAAATTAAATAATAAATAATAAATAATACAAATAAAACAAATAAATTAATAATAAAATAAATAAATCTAAATACATAAATTGAATAATAATAATAATAAAATCAATAGATAATAAGAAATTAAGAGGTAAATTTAATGATAATAAATACTACAAATAAATTAAAAATAAAATAAATAAATCTAAATACATAAAATCACGTAAGCAAGCAAGTTATGAAACTGAAATGGTCTCTGTTTATTTATTTTATTTTTCATTCTGCTTTCATATTCATCTGATAGCATGACAAACCTAAATTTAGAATTTATTAATTGCTTTAACACGAGCTAGAGTATATTATCAAATAATTCATATAATAACTAGTATTTATATACGCAGCAATTCGTTTTAATAATATGTATATTTATCTCGAACTATGCTCAATTAGTTTGTGAGTCTGTAAATAGACTGAGCAAACATTACCCTCGATATGTCAATCACAGCCAGAGCAGTCTCGTTATTCAGCAATGCGTTTGCAATCAACTCTCGCATCGATTCGCCAATGATAGAGCGAGTCTCATGTTTCATATTCACATAGTTTCATTTGTGGCATGCGAGAGAATCAATTGAGAACTAATCTCAATCGCATGCATATAAAGCTCAGCTCGCCCAAGGCGAGACTAGTGTGAATCAAGACTCGGTGCTGTGAGAATCAAAATGTCGCGCATATGCTCGATCGCTTTGATTTGTCTAGCAGCGGCAACGACAGTGGCAGCTGAAGCTGCTGCCGATCCACTGATAGTCGAGCTGCCAAATGGAAAAGTTCGCGGTCGCGATAACGAAGGCTACTACAGCTACGAGTCGATACCCTATGCGGAGCCACCTGTGGGCGAGCTGCGCTTCGAGGCACCTCAGCCCTATGCTCAGCAGTGGAGCGAAGTGTTTGACGCTACCTCGCCGCCCGCCTACTGCATGCAGTGGAATCAGTTTGCCGAGGGCGCAGATAAGCTAGTGGGCGTCGAGGACTGTCTAACTGTGAGCGTGTACAAGCCCAAGAACTCGAGTCGCAGCTCGTTTCCGGTTCTCGTCAACATCCACGGCGGCGCCTTCATGTTCGGTGCACCCGTGGAACATGGTCATGAGCCGGTGATGGCCAGTGGAAATCTGATTGTCGTTAAGATCACCTATCGACTGGGTCCGATGGGTTTCCTGAGCACAGGCGACGCCTCATTGTCGGGAAACTTTGGACTCAAGGATCAGCGCTTGGCGCTGCGCTGGATCAAGCAAAACATTGCTCGCTTTGGTGGAGAGCCAGAGAATATTCTAGTGCTTGGTCACTCAGCCGGCGGTGCTTCGGTACACCTACAGTTGCTGCAGGAGGACTTCAGCCAGTTGGCAAAGGTGGCCGTAGCACTTAGTGGAAATGCCCTGGACCCCTGGGTGGTGCAGCAAGGAGCGCGTCGACGCGCCTTCGAAATGGGTCGCATCGTGGGATGCGGCTTGCTAAGTGACTCTGTGGAGCTCAAAAAGTGTCTACAGTCCAAGGATGCCTCAGAGATAGTCCGAGCTGTGCGTCAGTTCCTCGTCTATGACTATGTGCCCTTTGCTCCATTTGCACCGGTGGTGGAGAGCGAGGATGCAGCGGAGCCCTTCATTACTCAGCACCCTATTGAGATAATCAAGAGTGGAAAGTTCGCCCAAGTGCCCTGGCTAACCACCTACACCCAGGAAGATGGCACCTACAACGCTGCTCTCTTGATGGCCAAGCAGCTCAACGGCGCAGAGTTCATTGAGGAGCTCAACAGCCGCTGGTACGAGCTGGCGCCCCACTTCCTCTTCTATCGTGACTCTAAGAAGACTATCGACGAAATGGACGACTTCTCACGCGATCTGCGACAGCAGTACCTGGGCAACCGCAACTTCAGCGCGGAGAGCTACCTGGACGTGCAGCGCATATTCACAGATATACTGTTCAGGAACGACACCCTACGATCCGTAGATCTGCATCGCAAGCATGGCACGAGTCCCGTTTATGGCTACGTCTACGATAATCCAACATCTCGGGGCAGCGCTCAAGTTTTGTCCCAACGAGATGACTTTTCTTTTGGTATGATCCACTTCATTGATTATTTATGGAGCATATCTTGAATGATATCAATTTGTATGCTTATAGGCACAGGCCATGGCGATGATTATGCTCTGGTATTTGAGAAGGCCGTCACTCGACCCCGCCCTGACGAGAAGATAATCTCCAAGAATTTTATTCGCCTGCTGGAAGACTTCGCTCAAAGCGACAGCGGCGCCTTGACGTATGACAATTGTGTATTTCCCAATAATATTGACCAGGAGCAGCTGCAATTTATTTTAATTAAGAGCAACAGCTGTGAAGTCCTGAACCTAGATCCAATTAGTTAGCGAAGTTATATTAAGAGAGATATATATGTATATAAAGAGATTTTTGTGCAATTATATAGAAGATAAAATAACTATTTCAATTCATATATGAAAGATATTTAATAATAAATTAATTTTCATTTGAGCAGCAAACATCACAAGATTTCAAATGCGGATCACTGACGTTGATCACCTCTGTTGATAAACAATTATATAGATAATGGCCGCGAGTTGTGAATGGGAATGAGTTGCGCACGACTGCAATGAACTCGCTAATTTACTGACTGCATGCCTTATATAATGGCTGTCGTATAAGCGAGATCTCTCAGTTCAGAGTGTGACTAATTGGACGTCAAATTTGTCGTAGGTCATGTGGAAATGCAGTCTATAAAAGAAGGCACATTTTCTGAGCAACTTATAGTTCGCCTCGGTATTTGGTTTGGTGCAAATCATGAACATTGTAGAATACTTCCTCGTTCCACTGCTGATCGGCTCAGTTGCCAAAGTCGCCACAGATCCGCTGCTGGTAGAGCTGCTCAATGGGAAGCTACGTGGCCGCGATAACGAGGGTTATTACAGCTACGAGTCGATACCGTATGCAGAGCCACCTCTTGGTCAGCTACGATTCGAGCCACCCCAGCCATACGCTCGCCGGTGGGACAGTGTATTTAATGCAACCACGCCTCCCGCCTACTGCATGCAATGGAGTCAGGCTGTCGAGGGTGCAGATAAGCTAGTGGGCGTCGAGGACTGTCTAACTGTGAGCGTGTACAAGCCAAAGAACTCGAGCCGCAGTTCGTTTCCGGTTATAGCGAACATTCATGGCGGCATCTTCATGTTTGGTGCACCCGTTGAGCAGAGTCACGAACCGATTATGGCCAGAGGCAATATGATTGTGGTGACTATTGCATATCGACTGGGTCCGATGGGTTTCCTGAGCACAGGCGACGCCTCATTGTCGGGAAACTTTGGACTCAAGGATCAGCGCTTGGCGCTGCGCTGGATCAAGCAAAACATTGCTCGCTTTGGTGGAGAGCCAGAGAATATTCTAGTGCTTGGTCACTCAGCCGGCGGTGCTTCGGTACACCTACAGTTGCTGCAGGAGGACTTCAGCCAGTTGGCAAAGGTCGCTGTGTCACTCAGTGGAAATGCCCTGGACCCCTGGGTGGTGCAGCAAGGAGCGCATCGGCGCACCTTCGAAATGGGACGCATTGTGGGATGCGGCCTGCTCGAAGACTCGCTGGAGCTGAAAAAGTGCCTACAGTCCAAGAATGCCTCGGAGATAGTCAGAGCTGTGCGTCGGTACTTCCTCGTCGACTATGTGCCGGTTAATCCGTTTGGGCCGGTAGTAGAGCCAGTCGATGCTCCAGAGCCTTTTCTCACTCAGTATCCCATTGACATCATAAAGAGTGGAAAATTTGCCCAAGTTCCATGGCTCGTGTCTCATACAAAGGAAGATGGTGGCTACAACGCAGCTGCTCTCCTGATTAAGCAGCCCAATGGAAGGGAGCTGATCCACCAACTCAATAATCGCTGGTACGAATTAGCACCCCACTTCCTCTTCTATCGCAACTCTATGAAGACTATTGACGAAATGGACGACTACTCCCGCGATCTGCGACAGCGGTACCTGGGCAATCAGAAGTTCAGCGTGGAGAACTACCTGCTGGTACAGCGATTATTCACGGACATGTTCTTCATAAACGAAACTCTACGAACCATAGATCTGCAGCGGCAGCATAGAGGGAGTCCCATTTACTACTACGTCTACGATAATCCAGCTGAACGAGGCATTGCACACCAATTGTCCAGCCGGGATGATATTCATTTTGGTAAGATTCCAGCACAGAAATATTTATTATTATATATATTATTTATTATATTATATATATTAGCTATTCCGTGACTAATTTACAACTATTTACGTATAGGCACAGTACATGGGGATGATTACGCTCTGATGTTCGACAAGACAATTAGTCGACCCAGAGCTGATAAGAAGATCATTTCCAATCATTTTCTAAGCATGCTGGAGGGCTTTGCCTACAGTGACACTGGCGCTTTGACCTATGACAATTGCGATTTTCCCAACAATATTGGCCAGAAGCAGCTGCACTATGTTTTGATTAGGAACAACAGCTGCGAGGCACTAGAAATAACGCCGATATAGGCAATTATATAACTGCGATTCATTGAAAAAAACTAACAAAAATACCGCATCCTACTGCTGCGAGCTACCATGGTTTCCTTGGCCATGAAATTAGTCTTTGATTATTCACATAAATATGATTATGATGAGTTCTGCATGCAACAAAAATTTCTATGTTTATTCCGATGATTATTTTCTAAGCTCGATCTGAGCAAAATCTAAAATTGAATCTACACTAATTTAATAAGCATGTTGACCTATGATAATTGCGTGTTCCGAGATAATGTGGGTAGAGATAGAGAGCTGCTTCACATGCCTCGCAGTAATTCTGAACATATACAAGTATAGCTAACAATAAAATAAATATAAAATAATAATATTAAAATAATAATAATAAGAGTAAATAATTTAGATTATAAATATATTCTATACTGTATATAAATTTAAAAAAATAATAAAAAATATTTATAAAATATTTAAATTCTATCTGTATATGTATTCTCTATATATGTTATGTTTGTTGTTTGTCGATGAGATGCAAATTTTTGCTGCTTTAGAGTAAACCGGTTCTGTTTATTACTTGAAATGATATTTATTATCAGCACTTGAAACGTTAACAGAGTCCACATAATTAGGGGCTATCAACGGAGCAATAATATTTGCGAGAATCGAAATAAAACAAATGCTGCCGATCTGCGATTGGCACAGTGCACATTCAGTGTTGAGAGAGTAAAGGTCATGGGAGATAACGCCATACGAATTTTGTTGTTCTGGCTCTGTGCAGCAGCGGCGGCCGTTGCCGATCCACTCTTAGTGGAGCTGCCCAATGGGAAGCTACGCGGACGCGACAACAAAGGCTACTACAGCTACGAGTCCATACCCTATGCAGAGCCACCTGTCGGGGAGCTGCGCTTTGAGGCACCGCAACGCTACGCCCAGCAATGGAAGGAAACGTTCGATGCCACCCGACCCCCTGTCGAGTGCATACAGTGGAACCAGTACACTGATCAAGAGGACAAACTGACGGGCGTCGAGGATTGTCTGACAGTCAACGTGTATAGGCCAAAGAACAGCAGTCGCAGCTCATTTCCTGTTGTCGTCAACATTCACGGCGGCGCCTTCATGTTCGGCGGTCCAGCTGGGAGCGGCCACGAGGCATTCATGGCCAGCGGAAACGTGATTGTGGTGAAGATCACCTATCGTTTGGGCCCACTGGGCTTCATCAGCAGCGGCGACAGCGCTCTGCCAGGCAACCTTGGCTTGAAGGACCAGTGGCTGGCATTGCAGTGGATCAGGGAGAACATTGCGCGCTTCGGTGGGCAGCCGGAAAATGTTCTCGTAGTCGGCTTCTCGGCTGGAGCAGCCTCGGTGCATCTGCACCTACTGAAGCAGGACTTTCAGCAGCTCGCAAAGGCGGCCGCCCTAATAAGTGGAACTGCCCTAATGCCGTCTACGGTGCAGCAAGGTGGACGTCGACGGGCCTTTGAAATGGGTCGCATCGTGGGCTGCGGTCTGCTCGAAGACTCGCTGGAGCTGAAAAAGTGCCTGAAGAGGAAGGATGCCTCGGAAATTGTGACGGCCGTACGGGACTTCTTGGTATTTGACTACGTGCCCTTCGCTCCATTCGGCCCCGTGATAGAGCCAGTCGATGCGGCCGAGCCGTTTCTGACTCAAAATCCCGTTGACATCATCAAGAGTGGACAGTTTTCGCAAGTTCCCTGGCTCATCTCACATACCCAAGAGGATGGCTCCTACAATGCAGCCATTTTCCTAGCAAAGCAGCCCAATGGGAGGGAGTTCATCGAGGAGCTCAACAAGCGCTGGTACGAGCTGGCGCCCCACTTATTCTTTTACCGAGACTCTAGCAAGACAATAGAGCAAATGGACGACTACTCACGCGATCTGCGACAGCAGTACCTGGGCAATCGGAACTTCAGCGTGGAGAACTACATGGACGTGCAGCGAATATTCACCGATGCGCTATTCAGGAATGATTCGATACGATCCATAGATCTGCATCGCAAGCACAGCAAGAGTCCCATCTACTACTATGTCTACGACAATCCCGCGACTCGTGGCAGGGCGACTCTGCTGGCCAGGCGAGACGATATTGTAGTCGGTAAGCAAACATTTGCGACTCACTATAGCTGCTCCCCCTAATCAAATACTTCCTTCTTGTAGGCACTGGACACGGGGATGATTACTTTCTATTCTTTGACAGTCCCTCGCGACAGCCTCTGCGTGCAGACGAGGAAATTATATCCAAAAACCTTGTCAAAATGTTTGAGGACCTTGTGCAAGGTGACAAAGAGCCTTTGACTTATGACTCTTGCGTCTTTCCAAACAATGCTGCCCAGGAGCATGTGGAATTCCTTCTAATCAAGCGCCATGGCTGTGAGATTTCCAAAGCTGATTGGATTGCCTAAATATTAAATTGATGTGTTATGACATTTGAACTTAAACTGGAAAATAAAACGAATTAAAGTATTCAAATTCAATTTATTTAATTTATGCCTAATATATATCAAATTTATAAATCAACAAATTAACAATTTTTATATAATTTGAGCTTAACCGAACTCAGGCATATTAAATTTGATTTAATTATTCATTAAGGTGTAATTAGTCGCAAATAAAGCTTGATTAAATACAAAACAAAATAAGAACAAGCAATTATCTGAATATCGTCGAGCACCAACAACTGGTTTTTGTCGAAACGAGTTGAGAGAAAGATTATAACAACACTCTTTCCTGAGCAGGCAGTTGTTGTGGTTGCTTAGGCACTGCCAGAGCTACGCTGTCTATGGTAATCCGTGGCAGCAGCTGAGTGCTGTTTTGCGCTCTTCTTTTCCGTAGAGTTCATCTGGCTTTCCTTCCAGCACGAATGCCACTTTATGGCCCACACGCCTTTTGTTTTAAGCGGCTTTGGAATTTCTGGCTTGTGGTGCGTAATGCTTCACTATGCGAGCTCAGGGTTTCTCATTTTGCCATTTTGTCTTTTTGCACCCCGAGCCCCTTGAAAATGGAAAATCGGTGTATAATGATTTTGTGAAAATGTATGTAACTGGCAGAAGGGGGCGTGATAGACCCAATAAAGTGTATACGTATGTATATTCCTGATCTGAGCGAGGAGCAACCTCTATGTATAGACGAATCTGTCTGTCTAATTGAACATCGATATCTCTTTTCGATAGCTCATGCTACTTCGCTTTTATCGATAATAGACGACAATTCAATTTGGTTTCTTTTATTTAATTTTTATTATATTTTTAAATTTTTTATATACCTTGCGAAAAATATATATATTAAATTATATAATATAGTATTTTGTTTGTTTACGAATAAATATTTGACATAAATGCCCATCAAACTCTATAGAACCTCTCAGACATATGTAGCAGGGTATGATAAAAAAAAGAAGCACAACTAGAATACATGAATGCGATGGGGGATTTCCAAAAACTTTGAAAACTGCAAACAAATGGCAAATACGTTTGAACAGGAATGCGCAAGAGAGGACTGTGGCCCAAGCTGGAATCTGAAGCGCGTGCCTTGCATATTTTATGATAGTTAATTATGTGCCTGTTGTTGTGTATTTTGCAATTTCGAGATTTATTTTGGGAAATTAGCCAAAAAGCGCAGCTAAGGGGCGCAGCAATGCAACAGCTCAGTGTGCCGTGGGGGAGGGGAGGGGGGAAAGTAAGGCTGCTTTGCTGGAAAATATGAAAAATAACTTATGCCTTTTATGTGAGAAATATTGAAATATTAGGCAGGCAGGATGAAAGTGGAAGGCGAAAGGCGCAAGACGGAAGGGGGACAGAGGAGCGGAGACAGCCAAGGGAGCGAACCGGACCCAAAGGATTCATCAGCGGTAACAGCTGTTGACGGCGCACTCGGCACTCGGCGCTGCCAAAAATTTTAGCATTTTGCGATGATGTATCGTTGGCATCATTATAACAGCTGCCGTTCCGGCTCCTAACTGGCAGTCCCCAGTCTAACCCGCTGCCCTGGGCTCTCGGTAGTTGGGCTGGATGAAATTTGGATGCGTTTTGCCCGATCTGGCCCGGTTGGGGCCATTGGACAACGGCTTGTGCGTGCCTTGGGTACTTGTTGTTATATTTATCACAGAAGCGTACTTTATCTTGCCAGCACAGCCGCGCCCCAACAGTCCGCCCACAAATGGCGTCAGTCAGCAGCTGCTCAAATCACCAAGCCAACAATTTTACATTTTCCAGACTAAATATTCACATCTTTTATATAAGACACATACACACACACGCACCTACATACACATATTGTATATGTATAAAAAATATTGTTTCGTTATTTATCGAGCCCTTTTTTTGCGTGTCGAGCTGGAAATTAAACTTGCATTATGGCGTGAGGACTCGGTTGTATCATCAGGGAAACTTTCTCTATATTTCATAATACTTATGTAGAGGCGCAATAAAAGCCTAACAGATGTTTCGGCCTTACAAATTTGATGTTTATGAGGCCAAAGAATGTGTTTTGCTTGCATTTTTAATGATTTCCCCCTACCCAGCCCCTTTTTTCATTTTCCTTTTGATAAATAGTAATAAAAACGATTCGAGCATGTGTAGAAAACGAATCCTTTTTTAACCATCAGCTGCCAGCAGACATTTAATGGCAGTTGCCAAACGAACTTTTCGTAGAACTGAACCTTCCGGGCTTCGCATCTTGAGTTTGCAAGTCCTTAATAAAGTTATATAAGAGACAACTCTATAACAGAGGCCAGGATAGAGGCGCTCCGCTCAAGGACATTGATTGAAATGCAATTTACATGAGCAATAATGAGCTTTCGCCTCTCGACCTGTCGAGCCGAGCCAACTGTCCCAATGTCAACGAGATATAAATACAGCGACAAAATTCTACTCTGTGTGATGTGTGTGTGTGTGTGAGTGTGTGGGTGTGCAGGTGTGTAGGTTTGTGTGTGTGGCAACGGCAAGCTCTTTGAATTCCCCAATGTGCCTATAATTAATTAACGTGCACAAATGGATTAGCATACGAATGTAGAGCGAATCAATTGCCTAGCGGTTAAATGTGTCCATCTAACATAATGACTAACCGATTAACTAAATATAATCATGATGCACATATATGTATATGTATGTAAACTACGTTTCTAGACTATCGCAGAATTTGAATTGAGCGTTTGTTATTTAAATTTAGCTATAAATTATAATAAATAATTTATTTTGTATTCCTTAATGCTGCTGAATGTCCTTAACCTCAACTTGATCAGTGATTTTATTACATATATATTAATATACCCTATAAATACGGGGCTGTCCATATTCTATTGATCCACCAATATTTCTGTACCTATATACATGTATATATATATATATACTTACTCTGAAATTCATAAGCTAAGCTATGGCATTTATATTTGCTGGCAAACTTTTGCTTTCGCCCGGATTTCCTGTCTACTTTATTTGTAAAGCGCAGCAATAAAGAAAGTATTCATAAGAATGCTGCATTTTGTCAAGGACAACGAAAAGCAGAATATGAATTAATATAAAGTCGAGTGAGTCGCTGTTCCGCCCCTGCCCCACCGCTGACCCACTGACAGCAGACATCGTGATTGTCGAGTGGTTCTGCGTTGATAAACTCACAAAGCGCAAGGGCTCGCTTAGCCCGAGCTTGGCAGCAACTGTGCTTGGCGTCCTTGGCGGTCCTTGGCGGTGCTTGGCGTAGCCATCTTTATCCTTTATAAAAAATCATATAAAGTAAATAAAATATATGTATATAGCGAACAACAACGACCAAGAAAAGAAAACACCAACAAAATCAACAAGGAGGCTTCGCTCCGTCTTGTGTTCTAGTCTGGCAGGATGCGCAATAAAAGAATGCTTACGATTTATTGATTTCATATTACCAAACACACGCACACACACACGCACACACACATACACCAGCAGCATACATATGTATAGCTGTCTGTATAGATCAAGGGCTGTGCATAAATTTTATGCCTGAAAGTATGCAACAATCTCTCCGATTTGCCCATGTAGACGTATGTGTCATTCGACTTGTGTGTGTGTGTGTGACGTCGAGGTTAATGTCATGATTTCAATTTGTCAGCAACGATTCCCCGCCTCCCGCCTCCTGCCTCCCGCCCACCACACACACACAGAACAGCCACGCAGACAGAAAAAACGAAACGAAATCTGGGTCACTTTTTCGGTTTCACCCAGACCCAGACCCAGAGCGGGTGAGCGGGCATCGCTGGTTGGCCAGGGGGGCACTTTGGAGCCGGAACAACATCTATTCGTGCTAATGCGCCGGGCAAACACACACAGAGAATTTTTAAATGTCCGCTAATTGATACACAATCGAAACGCTTAACTAGTTCAGTTTCATTTTCCTTCTAGATTCGAAACGTTTGCCACTGCCAGCTAGTTTCATTTGTTTGGAAGAGCCAAGCTAGAGGATTAGTTGAAGAAGTGCATCGAAAAAGATATTTCTATGGCTGTAAATGAGTTCCCAAAATAACAGTTATATGGAAAATATTTTAATTGAAATATTTGGCTCGATTAAATTTGAATGAGAAACACATAGGAATAATGTTATTTATATATGTAACAAACGAAGCTCATAATTTACGTAATTAAATTATAATTCATCATTTGGGCGACGGCAATTGAATAACTGTAAACCATAATTCTGGCAATGGATGCCAAAGTCAATAAGCACAGCAAATGATAAGCTACGAATTTGTACGCCAATGTTTAGACAGTTGTTGGCAACGGGTTTTCCGACACACACACACACACACTGCACACATACATAGGAATAATTACGCTAATGTGCAGAGCAAACGCAAATACAAAAGATAAATAACAACAGCTTTGCACATATCCCTGAATTAGGCTCTGGTAGGGTAGTCATAGTCACAGCGCCATTTGCTGTTGTTGTTGTTGTTGTTGTTGCTGCTGCTGTCGCTGTCACTGCAACAGTCACTATTTAGATAACGAATGTTGAGCAATTATGGCGGGATTAGGCACGACCCAGTGCAAATATATGAATGGAAGCTGCAGAGGCAAATGTCAGCTGGCCCACCTGGCCAGCTGGTCACCTGGGCAGCTGCTGTAGCTGGGATTTGCATAAATCCGGGCACATTTATTCAATAAGCAAAGCCACTGCACAAGCAGCACGTCACTTGACCAATCGGCTTTAAGGCCACTTAATAACCAACATGGAAGGCGTTTAAGCGCCGACCCCGCCCACCTGCATCTGTACGCCCAGCAGATGCTGATGGCTGATGGCCCGCAGAGCTGCCTTTGATTTGGGTCGCCAGCCAGCGGAGCTCTGACCCCTTTCTCAAAGTTGCTTTAAATCTGCTATGCAAATCGAATACAACTAAATGTAAACACACACACAAATGCAGCTAGCTGTCGAACGTGTGTGTCTATGTGAATTTGCCATCTCTTTCTCTCTCTCTCTTTCTCTTTTGCTTAGCACTTTCCAGATTTGCGTTCGAAGGGGTTTCTCTAATACTTTGTCCGTTCGTCTGACTGTTGGAAAACTTTTGCTCGAACGGCTTAACTTTTTTGCACGTGTGCGACTGTTGGGGGCAACAACACGAGAAAGAAGAAGCTGAGACAGACACAAATGTGTAAGAAGCAGCAAAGCAGACGAAAAAAGCAGGCGAAGGGCCAGATTGAGTCCATGGCTTACAACATTTGTATGCAAGCACAGGCAGCGCTCGGTAAATACACACAACCACACAGACACACACACACACACACACACACACACACACACTCGCATATAAGTGCAGTAACCCGCTGCGTTTGGCCTGTTTTGCTATTGGCCAAATTCTTTCTTAGCTCGCAAAATCCTTTATATTGTTTTCGCATTTCATTCACTCGAATTGCTTTTGCACATTCATCGCATTTCCAGCATGCTCGCATGTAACATTGTTTTTAATAAATTTTCAAGACAGAATATGCTAGTTTTAACTACGCATAGTTTGTATTTTAACAAAGTATGCAATGTAGCTGATATTTTATAAATACAATCCACGCTGAATGCTGTTTGTGCACCTACATAAATTCATTATCTGCTGAGATATTTCTTAGAAAATGTTTACCATATGTAAATAAATTGCAACTATTTTTATTTGTCTACTTTTCGTCTGTGTCTAACCCATGAACCAGCACAATCAGTCATCAGTGTCACAGTCAACATTGTAAAAGTTATCCTAGTCAAGGTTAGTTTCGGTCTGCCGCCAACAAAGGGCGGATGAGTAATTGAGTACGCGCTCGTTAAGCAGCAACAAAGAGACTCGGAAGCTGCTCAGAAACGCAGCTTAAGGTGAGCTATCGGCGGCTAATGAAAACGAAACCTTGGCCAACACGGGCTGGGCAGGTAAGCAGTTGAACGGTAAATCACCGACATGCAGGTAGACAATAAACGGCACAGAAGAGGGCAGCTAATTACACGCGCTCGAACCCAGCGCGGACCGCGCATCTGCGCAGACGCAACATGTTTGCGGCTGAACATGTTGCGTTTCGCATAGAGTTGGCTGTCGCGCAGTCGCAGCCGCAGCCACTGTTGGCTGCGCAGCCGGTTCGCTGCATTTCTTGAGCTGGGCTGGGGAAAATGGGTCAGGCTATAAAAAGGCAAGTTCAAGGCGATCGCCGTTTCAGACGTCAACAGCAGCCGTAGCAGCAGCAACAAGCAAACGCGTAGTGAAATCGCAAATGAAAGTTTTGACAAGCAACGAAAAGAAAAGAAACAAGTAAAGAGAAAGAGATAGAAATAACATTACACTCAAACTCTATTGCCGTGGTGCTCAATTGCAGTGCTGCAGGTGAATTGTGCCTCCTCGAACATCGCGTGAGCTATTCAAATCGTGCGTCCCGAAATTTCGAGAGATCGAACGAAGCTGCGTGATCCTTGTGCATATCGTTGTTTTAACAAGCCTCTGCAACACCAGCAGCGTCTAATTAACCTGAGCAGTCTGAACGCTAGCAGAAACGCAGGTGAGCAGCAAGCAAATTGCTAAAGTAGACAATCTACATACATATAAGTAAAAGTAAATTTAAAAAATTATTATTATACTTAAAAATGTGCTTATAAATAATCGAAATGTTTACTTAAGTTGTCTTCAGTCAACATTTTCTGTAGACACTTGTGAAACTAAAATGAATTTGCTGAGCCACAGTTTAGCTTATCAAACATACTCATCAGGCAAGCTCTTTATCAACTTCGTTAATAATTAATAATTAAATGATTCAAATTGCATCTTGATCCCTAATCCCATATAATGCACCACATTATTTAAATCAGATTAATTTGTTCTGCCTTGATGGGAACTTAACACTTGTGGAAATGCTCGCAAGCAAGGGAAAAGCCTCAACTGTTTAGATTATGATTTTCCAATTTATATTGAATTACACTCCAATTCAATTCCATGTGCGATTGGCACAAACGAACAGCATTTGGCCAATCGTAGTTCGCTTGCCTTAATTGATTGAGAATGAATGCAAATAATCAGCTTTGGCATGGCTTGGACGCTTGTTTATGGCACTGGAGGAAATAACAGCAACTGCTAGACGAATATTTGGGTCAACAAAATAACAGAACCTGAAGCATAAAATTCTTAGCAGTGGCCAGCATGAAGAAGTTTTATATTGTTAAGCGAGTTAACAACTTTGCATGAAAAAGCCAAGGCAAACAAAGCGCACGCAACGGGCTTAAAGAAACCGACAGGTAGACGAAGCGAGTAGCACCTGGTCGTGCCAACGGCAGTCATTGGGGCGGGGCGGGGAGGGACTCACGCATTGACAGCCATATGGAAATGTGCATTGGGGCAAGAGCCAAGCATTGAGCTGCAGTGGCAGCCACTTTTTGGGCCACCCACTGACCCAAATGTGTGGCCAAAGAATTTCAAAGGCCGCACCTTGGCGTGTGTGTGTGTATATGTGAACTCATTTTTGTGGCTCTTTTGGCATGCCAATTAACGCCTTGCTTGGGGCTTCGTATTTGATTTGACTTCGATGCTGGATTCAATGTTTGTTTTATTCATTATTAATTGCCCACAAAAGGCAAAAAGTGCCTCTCTATCAATCTTTCTCTCTCTCTCTCTCTCTCTGTCGCTCGCTCTCGTTCACTAGCTAAACATTTCTTGTTGTCGCATGCCTTAACCCATTTTCTAACCACATTGCTTTGCTCAATTTGTCTTACAAATTCCATGACTTTGCCATATGTATATATATATATGTATGTATATCTATATATATTTATTTAGTTGATTTTTTTTCTACAGCGTAGCCTAAAGCAAGTCTTTCTGTAACTTTCATTCATGCAAGACATTTGTTTGTGGCTTTTGTTGTTGTTATTGTTGTTCGTTTCTTTGGCATTTTGCGGCTTCTACTTTGTCAACACGGCCTGTTGTTGTTGTTTGTGTTTGTGTTGTTGTTGCCCAGTTGGAGGTGAAAGTTTTTCTTTACGTTGCTCGAAGCGTGTTCAATCGATTTGTTAGTTTAATGCTACGGCAAGTGTTGTTGCCCTTAAATATCATATTCTTTATAAATATGGAAAAATCATTTTCAATGAGCTTTTAAATAAGGCATGTTAAATTGTCGTTAATGGGATACACATATTGTTTCTAAAACTGAAGAAAAAAATTGTGTTTGCCGGCAAATACTAAATAAATAAATTGAAAGTTAAAAATAAATAAATAAATGAAAAATATAAAAAAATATAAAAAAAAATAAATATAAATTGAAAATACAGAAAAATAAATTCATATATAACTAATTATATAAAATAAAATAATAATAACAATAATAATATTAATTTTTGTCTAATAAATAACATCTATGAAAATTCTATGACAATAACTCGTAATTTCAATAAACTCTTTAATGTTAAATACATATTTATTTGATAGCAAGCAAATGAAGGTTCTGAATGTCAGTGTAAAATGCAGAAAGCTGTTTGGGCTAGACCTTCTACATATAATATAAAAACTAATAAATAAATTTATTAATTTAAATATACATATATATACATATATATATTTATAAAATTAAACATTGCAATGCTCAATAATTTGTATTGATATTTTATAATAAATTTAAATTTTATATTAAGTATATTTATTATTTATTTTCTATTTATTATTTTCATAATAATATTTATTATATAATAAATATATTTATATGTAGAATGGTCTGACTCACAAAACTGTCATTAAGAACATATATGTATATACATATAAATAGAATACATTTTCATTAGGGATTCCCAGTGATATTCTAGCATTTCTTGCATACAACAAGAACTTTGTTTATATATACTTACAAAAGTTCAGTTTCAAGTGTTTATTCCAATTCAATCCGCTCTGTTTACTCAATTTAAGTTTTCTCTTTTCAATTCAAAGTTTCAAAAGTTCCATCAGATCTTCAGATCAAATGTCTGTGGTAGATCGTGACAGTTGCAATTTGGTCTTCAAGTGCAATATTTTTTCAACAACAATGGCAGTACGAGTTGCAATTGGTTCTGCTTTCATGACGCTTAAGTGTTACGTGCCCATTGGGGTCAGGTAAAAGTAAACTCCCTGCAACTGCAGCTGCAGCTGTTGCATGACACATGCAACTTTCCTTTAATCTCGACAAGGCCTAATCTATAGAAATATATATATATATAGTGTTTATATGAAACATAGATCGCTATGCAAATTAAAACGGCTCTTCGATTATGCCCAGTGGATTGCGTCATTTGTGTGTTGGAAACCCGTTGGCACCTCTTACAAAATAACTCATCAAAAATGTTAACAGAAATGTCACATTTTCCAAGTCGCATTGAAATGCGACACAGTGTGCCGTTAGGCGGCGCACGTCGCAGCGCGCCATTTGGCCAATGAGCGCAACGAAAGACTTAAGACACGAACTTGCTGGAAAGTTCAGAAAATGATTTAACTACGAACGGGATCGGCGCCGGATCGGCTGACTAACTTTTAGTTTTACGGTTTTAATCGCATTTCTGTTGTGGTCAATAAACCTGAAGGTACTCGAATTCTTGGCCAAAAAGAAAGTGAAACGCCACAAAGCACACGCGAGCGCTCACATTCGAGTTTCTCTTGGCGCAAAACCAGTCGATGACAGCGCTCGGCTGTTGTTAACCGAAAATGAGCAGCGACAACAACAACAAGCGAGAGAGATAATCTGGCTCTCACAGAATGAATCAGCGTCTAACCGCACACACACAAACGCATATATAAATCTATATATATGTATATATATAGGCGTATATACAAGTCGAGCAGCAGCAGCAGCACGACGAGACTTTCTGAGCTTTGACTTTGCACCGCATTGAAAATGAAACGCATATCGAGCGAACCGCAAATATTGTTAACAGATCAAATGTTAATTGACCCAAGAACCCACTGCCAATGCCTGAATCGGCTTAGCCCAGCCAACTCCCGCTATTTGGCATTTAGCGCGTGCTACGTTTGCTGCGGCTTTTTTTTTTACACTTTCTAATTTTCTGTGTCCATTGTATTTAAAAAGTATTAAAAATCATTTTAATTGCGGTTATTCGACGCAAATGTGTAAATTATTGTTATTACTGACTGCACTTGTGTGTTGCTGACTTAAATAGAGTAGATGCCGTTGTCGCTGGCCGTGAAAGTAAGAGTTGCGTGCCTAACTGTAACGAGAGTAAAAACTATGAACCATAAACATAGTTAACCACAAAACTCCAATCAAAATTCAATTCAATTTCTCATCTGTATAATAATATATCATGTAAAACTCGCTGAAGCGTGTAAAATGCTCATTACTAAAGCAAAATAATCTCTCTTATATGATATGAGAATGTTATATCACGATGGAAGATGTAGAAGACTTAACTGAGAATTGAATGAACTTCGCTTGGAATAATACAATTTTTATATAATAAGATTTCATTTATTTGGCAACTGTTATTAGTCGCTCATAGATATTTTCGCTGTTTAGTAAAAGCCGTTTACGTCACAGAAAATTCTCAACAGATTCATGAGCTGCGATCCACACTGATCACTGGCTCACGTTCCAGACACATTCCCATGGAGCCCGTTGGCCGTTTGCAAAGTGCTGTTGCACGTTCCTAACAGCTTTCTAAATTTACATAGGCGCCATAATTATAAAAGCGATCCACAATGAGTCGAACTGTGTCGCAAGTTGATTAATGATCGCCGGGCAAAACAATTTACATTTCTATGGCAAATCTGATGGCCGTTAGCAGCTGAAGGCACTAGCTGAAGCAGAAGAAGAACTGGCTGCTGCTGACCCATTATGTTGGCCTGATTCTGTTCGTCTGTGCGTGGAACAGGTTGCTGGGCAATTAAATGGAAATCAATGCGATCGCAATCGCATGTGCCAAGCCCCATGGAGAGCGATTGGCATTCTTAGCGGCTCCAGCTGCACTCTCATTATGATATGTTAACGGTAATATGCTGCATGACATCTTGCTGTGTGTAAGAGCCGCTAGAGCTGAACTGGTTCCACTGACAGCAGAGAGAAGAGAAATACATATATAAGCACACAGATAATTGAGACTGAAAGAAGATTGCACAGCTTCAGCTCACACAGCTCAGAAGTCGCAGCTAATTTGCCATTTGAATATTGAGTTATACATATGTATATGTACGAGTATGTGTGTGTGTGTGTGTGCTAACTGGAGTTTCAGGAAGTCTAGCTCTATGACTCTAATTGCATTTTGCCACCTCGCACGGCGGCTTTCTTGCTTTGATATACATACATAAGTATATATATACATATATTATATGTATATATTCAGTGTATATATTTTCTAGTGCACTTGACATCAGCTTTATGGTTTGGCTTTGGTGCTTCGACTTGGTCTTGGCCAATTTGGTATGTTTTGGCCGCTTTCTTAGCGGCTCTCTAATATGGCCTCTGCCACTGGGGAACAGGTTCGGTTTGACCGAGACACTGGCATTTTAATTGCGCGCAGTTAGACTTGTTTTGTCTTTTGGCTCGGAAGTGGCTCGCTCAGAGCTTAATTACGCTCCACAACAACTTTCATATTTTCTACTTCCATTGAAGCTTGGACTCGGCGTGTGAAGTCATCGTCGGATTTCAGCCTAACAATGGATTCTGTATATAGCTATTATCTAGAACTCCAAATTTGGGCATTTCAATTGTCTCCCGCGGCAAACGCCTCTCGCATTAGCTCTTTTATGTTATATCACCTGGCGAGGGGGCGAATGAGAACACGCATGCAGCCGGCGCATGATTTGGGCCAACTATTTCATGTAACTGCACGTGCACAGCGGCCACTATTTGGTGGATCGATTGTGGCTCGATTGCGTTTTGTGGACTCATTTGCATGCCCGAATCGTGCGCGGGTTCAAGCAACCCGCAATGTGAAAGTGTTATGTGAGCTTTGCGATTGGGGTCTCGCACAAATTTGAAATGCGCAAAACGAAAGACTGAAGACACAAACTTGATGCGGCTGTTTCCTTTTCTATTTCGCACACAGAGCGCCATGTTGAACCAACGCAAGCTACAGGCCTACTTGCTGCTCTGCATAGTGGCTAGCAACTGCCTGCTGCTCACCTTCGCCTTTCCCCAGCAGGAGCTCTACCAGCGACAGCTGGCCCAGTCCCAGTCGCAGTCGCAGTCCCAGTCGCCAGTCTATAGGCCCGAGAGCAGCGGACGCAAGTATGCCGTGAAGCCGAACGCCTCCAAGAAGGTGGCGCTGGATGACATCGAGGATGATATCGAGGGCAATCAGATACAGGAAACCGTGAGCGGACCCGGTGGCTTCACCTGGTCCAACATGCTGTCCACCGTGATGACCATGTTCTTCAATGGAGCCGCCAATGCGCCGACCAAGTCCGACGATGTGGACAACTCAGTTGGTTTGGGCGGCAGCCCCTGGGCCAATGTCATCTCCATGGGTACGATTCGCACGCTACATATTAGAGTTGCTTGGCTTTATTGATTGCTTGCTCTCTTTCAGGTCTTCGCATCATTAACACGCTCTTGGGCGGCGGCGCGCCCAGCGACGGCATCGACAAGGTCGATAACGGCGGCTCGCCCATGCAGGTAATTGGCCTATCCGTCATAAACTTTAAGCCGTTCTCTTTTGCTTTTGTGCCACTTTTTTGGATATGTGTTTTGGCCGCTTTCAGTTTGTTTTTATACTTATATTTATACTCATCTGGTGATTGGTCTCTTTCTCTTCTTCTTTTTTATTATTTGTATTTTGTTTTGCATTTTGTACTTATTTCCTACTATTCCTCAACCTAAAAACCAATTCGCACAGGGCATCTTGGCGGCTGTGCTGTCGTCCGTGTTGGGCACCAGAGATCCAGATCAAGTCAACTCGATGGCCAAGCAAGCTGGCGAGGTAAACCATTATTGCTTACACACCGAACGCACACGAAAGCAAGCACTATGCAACAAAACAAAGGCGCACAGATAAATTCAACCCGTGCTTCAAGCAGTTCAATGCGTGCCCCGCTTGCAAGCAGGTCACTCTATTTGCCACAGCCAATCAACGAATCAAGCAGCTTTTGTCAGCTTATGACTTGCCGTGGAGTTGAAGATTTAAAAAACTTTATCGCTTAATAAATACCTAACATTAGCTTTGCTTTGTTGCATAGTGTTGCCAATGTAAATTATAGTACACACATTACACTACACGACACACACACACACATTTACACTGCTATTCATAGATATACATAGTTATTGGCACAAAACTAATTAACTAATGCTTCCCTATTACCTCGCCTCTTACACACACACACATCCACACCTTACCAACACGTTCTACCAACTCTCGACGCTCCCATTCACAGTTCATACAGATCGTTATGAATCTGCTGGACGCACTGAAGACCTCGTTCTCGCACCGTTCGCTCACCGCCCGCTCCCTGGGCAAACGCGACTCGGTGAGCGATGCAGCCGTCGCTGGCATTGCGCTCCTCAAAGGCTACGTTCGCACCTACCGCAACGCGGACGACAAGTGCATGCAGCGCTACATGTGCGATGCCAATACGGACTGCGTGCGTGAAATCGGAGGCAGCAGCATCTTCTGCCAACTGGGATCGTAAGTAGACCTCTTCGCTGTATGCTTAACCTCTTGATATATCTATATATATCTATCAATAATTTACTCTACAGCTATGCCACTAGCTACATGCTTGGCCGCAGCAGCAACACCAGCTTCGAGCACCTGTATGACGCTGGACGCAGAGGGCGTTCCGGCTTCGATTGCCGCCAGCTGTATCTGGAGTGCAATGAGGTCTAAGGCGTGGCGAGTGCTACGAATTGATGGCACAGTTACTGGACGACTTAAAGTAAATTAAACTTATTAAATTAAATTAATTTATGTGCTTACTTGAAACTAGGTCTTAGCTATTTATATTATTTATTTAAATTCTGTATTTATTGAAAATGCTTATGCAATTGCAAAAACAATTTGCGTTTCTCGAAACGCGCCATTTCTCTGTAATTTACTGCGAAACAAAAAATTAAACAACAACAAAAAAACAAAGCCTTACATAAAGTGAAAGTTAAACGAGTATTAATGCAAATTAATTTTAATTATTATATTTTTTAAGTGGGTTTATGAAGTAACGTTTATTTTAGCTGTGGGAAGCTGCCCGCCTTGCACTGCTTGGTCACATCAAGAAACTATTGTCCGTCAACGAGCAGTCCCATTGGGAAAGCAGTTTTATTTCGCTCGCTACTTTACATTGCAAGCAGGTAAACGTCAAGCAGTGTTCACATTTAAATGTAAGCAACAGTTATATCATAAAACCAAAGTGAAATAAATTCTCTATAAAAGACGTAATTTACAGAATGTATTTTATTGCATACCAAGTTCGTTGATTAGACTTCAGGCGGTGGTTAAACCCTTTTCAGATATTTTGAATGTAATCCTATTTCTGCACTAGTTTACGGCTTACTCATCTCAAAGTAGAAAGCATGCGGGGAAGCTATGAAAAGTTGCAAAATAACTATGGAAACCGTCAAAGGACTATTTTGGCTAGCACTGTGTGTCTGTAGCTGCAACTCGAAACTTTCGCCATTTTGATAAATGTTGACGCACTAAAATTTATTAGGCAGACTGACGACGACGACGAACCTGAAAGAAAATGAAGCCATGCAAATAATGATACGCATATCTACACCTCGACGTTGCACTACGAAAAGCCTAACATATTTTTAATGGCCCAAGTATCAGCATTCTAGAACAGAAAGCGCACCAGCACGAGGGTTGTTATGCGTTAGCTACGCGTATTGCATTCCAATTCGGCAGCCACAGCAGCAGCAGCAGGAGCAGAAGGAGCAGCAGGAGCAGTAGCCTCCAAAGTTATGATTAATTTGTGCTAGCCAAGTTTTGCCGTTTACCAAAAAGTTGGCCGTCATTTAAGCTGCTGCTGATGCTGTTGCCGTTGCTATTGTAGCTTGTCGCTATGAAGTTACCAACAACTGCATATCGTGTGGCCCACCATCAGCAGCATCAGCAGCAGCAGCAGCAGCAGCAGCATCAGCAGCAACAGCAACTGGGTAGTAATTAAAAGACGCTGCTGCCGAACGCTTAAAATTCCATTTAATTACGCTGAGTGTTGAATATCTTGAGAGCGCTAATTAGAACTGGAACTGGCTTGCAAAACTTTTCGGACAGCAACTGCAGACAGCATCGAGAAGTTGTCGCACTGTCGACGCCCCAATTTATTATTTCAGTCATATCCCATTATGCTGTCCGCCTCGCCAGTGAAACAATCGAATTTAAATAATCATCTAATTTGTGCTGCAGCAAATGGAGCGTCGCAACGCTAAATATTTAATTATTTTCACATTTTTTTTTATTTTTTTATTTTTGACAAACTTTAATTGTGTTACGTGCCTTGTTTAAATGTTCTAAATGTGCAGTGAAACTAATTTATGTAATGTCATTATTTGTGTTTGCTAATTTTAATTGAATAAGTGAATAAACTGAGAGAGAGAGAGAGTGAGAGAGAGCGAGAGAGAGTGAGAGCGAGAGATTGAGAGAGAGTGAGAGTGAAAGAGTGGGAGAAGGAGGAAGGGAGGGAGATTGAGGCTGGAAGAGAGAGGGAGAGAGAGAAAGAGAGAGTGACAGTAAGAGTTGATAGGGAGGGAGAGAGAGAGTGAGAGAGAGTGGCGAGTGAGGATGGGAGGGAGATTGAGGCTAGGAGAGAAAGACAGCGAGAGAGAGAGAGAGAGAGAGAGAGAGAGGCTAGACATAAGTATGTGAGGTTGTTTTTTAGAATTTTGCATAATTATTATTCAGAATTATATATGTATATGGCATTAGGCATATGGGAACTTGTTTATTTGTTTGACTATGTTTATATTACTATTATTCGAATTCAAATTATTATAGCGCTGTCTGAGGATGCGATGACCCGAACCAAAGGAGCTGAGCAAAGATATGAATCGCTGACTTGAGACAAGAGAATAGATAAATTTTACAAGGCACATGTAAATGATCTCAAAGTAAAGTCAAAGCTAGCTTATATATCTTATAACCAGACACATGAACAAAAAATAGTCACGCTGTAAATAGTTTGATCGAATTAGTTAATAAGCCAACATTTATTTTATAATTTTTTATGAACTCGACTTCAGTTCATTATTAAATACATATCTCTTCAACTTATGCCATTCAAATCAATAAGAAACTTACGACATTTTGCATTAAATCACTTGTCGCCTCTTATAATTGAAGTCAATTAATGCGAGACCTTAGATTTATTTGCGACAATTGAGTTTATTAGACAAACAGCGCTGGGAGCTGTTTGACGGCTTTGCTAAACATTTTATTGTGTGCAAGCAAACAAATGCAATTATTTATACAGATATACACATACATACATACACATACATACATATATAGAAAAAATGTGAGCAATAGCCATGTGACAATTGCCGCGTAAACAAAATCAAAATTTGAGCACTAATCCGCGGCAGCTTTGCTGCAATTGTTGAGCGTATTTGTCAAGCCAGGGCTTTGGAAATATTTGTTACGTTGCTTTTTCTTTTTTATTGTTGGCATGGATAAACTGCTCAAATGGCTGCCGCAAGCAGCAGCAACAACAACAACAACAACAGGCAGAGCACAAAAGAAGTCCCATTAAAAATGTAATGTTTGCATACAACAATTTCCTGCCAGCAGCAAGAAGAGAGGATTCGGTGCATGCAGCACGAGCCGAGAACAGCAAAACAAACAGGAACCCAAATAAACCACAGCGGGACGACGAGCCGTGAGGCTCAGAGCAGAGTAGCGGGTCGCAGCCATGCAGGCCGTTAAATCGATACACTAGAAAGCGACACAAAACCAATAACGTGTGACACTGTGCCAAATTTGCTCTCGGCTTTTTAGAAGGGGTGATGGTGGGGGTGAGTGTAGTGGGACGGCCAACGATGAGCGGATGGGTCGCATCCTAGTGGGTCCACACTATGCCACGAAACCATTATCCAAAAGCCCCCGCGGCGGCATGTACGCTTGCACATGTCTATTCCGCCTTTGTGTGTGGGTGTGTGTGTGTGTGGGTGGGTGTGGAGCATGTCAGTGGTTGTCACCATCAGCGTCGGCAGCGAAAAATGCGCCGTTATTGGCTTTTTGGGTGACACAATAAAAAGAAAACGAAAAACGAAAAACAAGAGATGTGCAGGAGACCAAATCAAAAGGCAGCAGAGCCGCAGCATCCGCGCCAATCGCCAAATACATACACGCATTCGCATCCGCATTCGCATCCGCATCCGCATTCACATCCACTTTTGATACATCCATGTGTGAAAGGCGCAACAAACTCGGATTTCGCCCTTTTATTACCTTGTTTTGTTTCTGTTCGCTCCTTGTATATATATTTTTACAGATTATGTTGTATTTGTCTGGCAGGCAGAAGACTGAAATTGAATGCGATTTAAACATTGTTTGATGTGATTTTTCACTAAAACATCCTTAAGGGTTTCTGATTTGACAAGCGATTAGGCAAATTTAGCCAGGAGTTGAGGCTCTGCCCGACTTTTATGTATCTCATTCTTATTCTTACTCTTGTGGACTTCTTCGACTTTTGGCTTTAGCAGTTGAAGCTGACGTAGAATACAGATGACTCACAAAGTTGCTTAAAAAAGTCAAAAATAAATATGTGAACTCATGCTAAAATATTTGCAGTCAATTGAAAAAGGAGAAAAAATTATTTATATAAATATTAAGATAATAAAAACAATTATAAATGGCAATTTTTTAATAACAATTCCCAATTCTATTTCACACAGTTTTCCCTATAGCTGTAACCACTGTTACAGAATTTAACTCTGCTGCATTTTCCATAATATATTTCATAGTCCATGCAGAATTCCGGCAACTTTGCAGCTTTGGCAATTTGAAAATTTTAAACTTTCGTAGAGCTACTCGAAATTCATATGAAATTTTTCTGTGTTTGGGTCACGTAAAGTAAATTATGGAGCATTCTTTGGTATATGAAATGTGCGGATTTGCGTATTGAATAATTCACAAAGGGGTTTTCGGCTCTAAATATTTAATTGAAATGTGAATCCGTAGGCAACCCAGAGCGCTCCATTTGCCAGCCCTCGACACGTGTGCCGCCTGCCTAATGCCCTCGCCATGGACCACGCTTAATCTGCGGTTCCATTTTGCATTTGACATAATGTTCTTTCTATATTGGAAAGCCAGGCGGGCCACACATACTCGATGCCGTTTGGCCGGCCAAATAACCAAAAGCCATTTGGCTGCTAACTACTTTTCGTGTGGGCCCCAACCAAAGCCGAGCCGACTTTTGCCACTTGTGGGCGGCCTCGCGGGGGCTTATCGGCTGAGGAATGCGCCCGCATAGGCTCATTTTGGTTCGTTTGCTGGGCTATCGGAGGTCCATTGCCGCACTGTCCACCTCCCGAGATGTGGATGTAAACAAGCTGTCAGAGCGACTAACATCCATTTGATTTGCTAACGACGATTGCTCTACTCTACAGCCGCTGAGCGTCGCCTCCAATGGCACTCAGCTTGACCGAGAGGGAAAAAACGCATTAGTTAAGCAGCCCGAAGAACATCTTGTTAACTGACTGTGATTAATGGCCACGCGAGAATTGATTAATTAATAGATACCCTTTGCCTCTCAACTATTCACAGAAATTTTGAAAATATTATTGTTCTCTTCTCTCCACTTGAATAGAATTGTTGCAAAAGTCAATATGCCATCTTTATAATTGTTGTCGTATTATATTTGTTTATGTTTTGTGAAGAGCTTTCCTATAAATTACTTTGTCTGTGGGATTTCCCTTGAAATTCCCGTGAAATTCCAATTCACTTTCGATTTGTTTATTAGTTTTCTGCATAATTAAGTTTTACAATTTAATTGATTCTCACGCTCTACTGACTCTAGTCTATTCATTTCCCTTTCCCTCGTATATTTGCCTTGTTGATGTCGTCGCATTCCTTTAATATGCGACTTTGTTGTGGCTGATCGTAATGCGAATTTGATGACCCCACTGTAAGCGCATACAAAGTTCCACTCTTGCGGCTAGACTCGCGATTTGGCAGATGAAATTTAACTGCCCAGCCCCGCCATGCCGCGCCCCCTTTTGAACTGGTCCGCAGCCGCCCACTACAAGTTGTATTTATAGCGCCTGTTTCAGCCAGTTTCATGTCGAACTTATCGACGCCATCTCCAACTGTCCATCGGATGCCATTGCAATAGGCGGATGTAGTGCTATCTCTTTTCATTTCCCCTTCTCTCTCTCTCTCTCTCTCTCTGTCTCTCTATTTTTTTGGCGACTCTTAGTTGTTGTTGGTGTTGTGCCTGGGTGGAAGGCACAAATTGCTTAAATTGGAAAATTGCTGGCGCTGCGTTTGTGCGTCCATTCGCCGTTCATGCTTTTTTTTTTTTTTTTTTTCTTTGTAGCATGTGAGTGAACAGGCAAGCGAAAAAAAAAACGTATCCAGCTGGCAGCTATGCGCACGACTCGCCTTGGTTTTGCCTAACGGAAAAAATGTATATATATTGCATTTATCTTTTATTGGTCTCCTTCTCGGCGTATCTTGCTCAGTGCTTGTTGCCATCAAATCAATATTCGATTGATGCCAATACTATTATCATTTTATTATGGCCATTTATTTGTGAGGCCGGGCAACAGCAGCAGCAGCAACCCACTCAATATATTCTCTGTTTTTCCTGTTGCCTGCTGTGCCTTTAGCCAAATTCAATTGTCTGAGCAAATTAGCAGCCAAAATTGATTAATTGACTTGATCTGATTGGGTTCACGGACCACGTTGCTCATCAATAAAAATGCGCCAGCTAATAGATTTCCAGCTGTCGAGCATTGCAAGCACCGCCAGTGCTTTAATGCTCATCCATAGCACTGTCTGAAGCCTTTAAGTTCATAAAGCACTTGATTGACATGAAACGGAACCCTTTCTCGCTTTTTATCTCATCGATAAACCCGGACTTGGAGCTAGGCCTATAAACTTTCCACTTGCCTCAGCAGTTGGCCAAAATTCTGGCTAGGGATTTCTTTTGAGAATATCATAAAATGGTAACAGCAAGGTCAATAACAGGAGACAGTCGTGGCTGACAAGGGTTCGACTATAAGATACCCTAGATGGACATTTGACAGACTTGTGCACCTTATAGAGGTTGGCTTTAGAATAGGAATCAGAGATTGTTTTTAGACGTGAAAATGAAGATGAACAACTTTGTATCTTTCGCTTTTACAGATCATCGACTATGAATTGTATAAATCCCAGTCTAGCAACTCGAACAGGGTATCTCCGTAGAACACTTCACATAGTTTATTTACCAAATCCCAACTCAACAATTTTTACGACTATAGGGTATAAAAAAGAAAAATGTTGAGCCATTTCGGCCGGCGGCTGACATCTTGGCCCGGCCAAGGAATCGTCGCTGGATGCTGAGACATAAATATGGCGCGGCCATAAAAAAGTTGGCCTGGCTCACCTTATTAGCTTTTTAATTGCACTTGTCGAATCATTTTTTTATTGGCCTTTAAATGTTGGCCGGAATTAAAGCAATTGTCGGCTGCTTACCAATAAATATCCGAATCTGGGGCATAAACAGGCGTCCGCAAGTGTTGCAGGCTTTTTATTGTTGTTCTGCATGTTTGTCGCTGGCTAATTAAAATTTGTTCGCCAATTGGTTTAATTAGAGCTGCGAAAGCCGTCAAATGATCAAATAAAAACAAGACAAACGCACAGAACAAGCTGAAAACACAAAAGAGCAAACAAAAAGAAACAGAATACAGTCAACATTTGAGCCGTAGACTCGCTTTGCATTTGTATTTTACGCAGCCAGACTCCATAAATTGTTCTACACATAAAATTCAAATGTGCTGAGCCTTCAAATTTTATTGCCTTGGCCAGGTTAATTACGCTTCTTTTAGAATTTCAATTGTTACTTTGCGCATTTGTTGTTGTCGCCCGGGCGCCAGAAAAATCTTTAAACAGTCGAGCAAATATTTTGAGCTGAAATCATAATGGCATCCAGATAAGGGGAACTCCTTTCCCTTCGGCTGGCTCTTGACAAATATGTTGCAGGCGTAGGCATTGTTGTTCGCCTGCCCCGACTTGATTTGTGGCGTGGCAAGTTTGCTATCTGCGGCCAAGCATCATCGTCAGCATCAGCATCAGCATCATAATTTCTGCTGCTCGCTTATCGAACGCCAAAAAGTTTAAGCATAATGTATAAAGCGCTTCAGTGTTGGCCCATAGTTTTCACCGAACTTTGGCCAACGAACTTTTGTGTTATTCCGAATTCGGATACGAATGAAGATGATGCGGCTGATGATGACGTTGATGTTGATGATGTTGATGATGATGCTGTTGTCAGACTGGCTGTTGTTTTTCGCCGCTGTTTGTTTGGCTTGTCAGTTTACATAAGAGTCTGTGTGCATGTTGGGCATACGCCACGTGCGCCTCGTTGATACGGCATAAGTTATTCATGCAAAAGTAAATGTTGCCATCACTTTGGCCATTTAGCCTGTTTGCACTGCAGTCGTGGCCACAAATTGGATTTCCCGTTAAGTGCTCGCAGGCACAGTCCAACTGCCGGCGGGCGAGTGCAGTTGCTAATTTCAAATATGTATTTATAACGGGCACTAATAGCCACGCCAATAACGGCAATACAATGCCCAGCCCTAGCGACGATAGGCCCTTCGGGCCGTGGCGGCAACAACATCCCGGCCGCATTCCCCATGCGAATGCTCTTGATAATGATTTGCACTTGCAGGCCGAGCCAGACCGAGCGATTTGCACCGTGCACGCACGGCATCCAACTGGCATGGATGGCCGAGAGCCACCTGGCAGCCTCGGCTGCCTTTTATCCAGCTGCCTAGGCTGATGAGGCTAATGCCAATCGAATTAGATTCGCCGAATGTCATTTATCATCGTCAACTCGGAGCGTTTCGCATGCAATTCGATAAAGCATAGCCATAGCAATGTGTTAAGCAAGGGCGTGGCTTCCTAATAATCCTCTTACGCATTAAGTTTTCAATGGCTTTTACAGCATATTTCAAATTCAAGCTAATGCCAATTCTCATAGTATGCAAGAGTTTAAAGCGTTTCGACTGCATGCTTTAAGCCACAAAATATTATGGCCAAGAATTTGCTGAAGAGTTTACAAAATTCATTGCATACTTTTCAGCTGAGAAATAAATCGAGGGCAAGCTGCTTAATTAGGTTTAATAAGAGTTTTTTTTAGCTTTTATTAAGAATGTAGTAATTTTTATAATAAAAATAAGACTTCATAATCGAACTGAGTAAAATTTCAAGCGAATATTACGACATATTTATAGAAATAAAAATTAGTTTGAAAGATACAATGACGACAATTTTAAGGTATGCGTACAGAAAACTAAAAATGAAATATTTTGCCTAAAAGAGCAGTTGATATATGCATATAGTAAATCTGAATTTCAGCCAAAGGAACTAAAGAATTACCAAGAATATATTTATAATTGTATGTCCGTGCTTTTCTTTAAAGGAGTCAAGGGTAAGGCTTTGTAGGTATTCTTATAATTGAGTTAATTAAATTCAAATCAAAATTTTATCCGATCTGAAAATTAATTGCAGCAACGATGCTACCAACGGCTGTTGCATTTAAATAAATAACAAAGACAAATATTATTTAATTAAAAAATATATTTATTCAAGTAAAAGTCATTAGATTCTAACAGCCTTAGTATCGCATTGCATAGCTAATATGCCAGTTCCAGTTTAAGAAAACAGAAAAATTGAAATTAGTCCTACGATACGCTATTACATTTGCATCGTATAATTAAACGCTTAACGAAAGAAAGAGTCCTGAATATGGCGGAAATAAATTAGGCACCGTGAAGCTTTGATGGGCAAAAATAGACAGCAGATGAAATTCACAATTTACCATTGATGTTAGAGCCACAAAAAGCTAAAGCTGAAGCGTAAACAAAAACCTCCAGATATGCAAATAATTCTCATAGCAGAGCTCAACCTTTGAAATCGAATTGAAATGGAAGTCGTGTATATTTAGAAGGAAAAGGGCAAAGCGAAAATGAATTTATCTACAGCACGGTAAATAGATAGAAAAAAACCATTATAATATATTTAAGGCGACATTTATTTAAACTAATTGTAACTTATTTGGCTTGTTTTGCTTAGTTTTCTTATTCAATTAGCCAAAGTTTTGTATTTTTAGCTGTTTCTGAATTTAGGGCCAGAGTCAACAGCTTTGGGTGAGAGTCGAAATGCCTCTTATTTATTTACTCTAGACGTTTAGGGCTTTTGGCTTGTGCACGCTTATTTACTGTTTGCCGAAATGCGAAACCGCAAACACAACTAAGGCCCAGAGTCAACGGAAAACACTCCAAAGGCAGCACCGCACCTCCCCAGCCGTCACCTCCCCCTCCCCCTTCCTCTCCTCCGGCCATTGCAGCAGCGTCGAACAAAACATGCGAAACTGTGGAGTGGCTGGACGCTTGCATGCGGCAAAGTTAAACCAGAAATACTTTACCCAACTTAAATGCCTTTCAGGCAGACCACACAGCAGCGGACTGAGAAATACTGGACGTCAAACAGCGGAAGGCGTAAGGCAGAGAAAAGGCCGTCTCTTAGACGAGCAGCCAAAAAATATGTAAAAAGCCGCTCCTCGTTCACAGCAAAAAGCTAAAGAGAGAGAGAGATAGAGAGAGAGAGAGAGAGTCGGGCAGAGGTAGAGGCCAAGGCAGACATTGAAAACATTTCCACGCCCAGCCCACTCAGAGACAGAAGCTGAATCTGCTGCTGGGCAGTGCGAAGTTGGCCTCGATGTTAACACAATTAAAGGGGAGGCAGCTGGGAGTGGTGCTCGATGACCGGCAAGTCAGTGCAGGATGTCATTTTGTGCACTTGCCTTTCGCTTCCTATGTGCTTTGAAGTCATTATTTTTCATCATCTTTCAGCTTTTTGCTCGGCCAGCAAAAAGGGACAAGTCACGCCGGGCACTTGCCCAGCTTTTCTTATCCAAATATTGCGAAAAAAAATTGTAAGAGCGAGCAGCAACAAAACAGCCGAACAACAACAACAGCAAAAGAAAAGGAAGATAGAAAGCCAAACTGTATCATATTTTATAAAATTCTTTGGAAGTCACTTAAAGTGTCCTTGCGATGTATCTGGCGTTGTCCTGTGCTAAATTTATTCGTGTAATTTGATTGCGACACAAAGGCCAACAACAAATTGTGTTTCGCATCCAATGTAAACGAAACTCGCACAAATAATTATTGCACAATGGGAGCAACTCAGTTATCAGAGTGAAGTTTCACATTCTCTCGCCTTCTGCTTTGTCCTTTGCGATGCGACTCCTGGTTGCAATAGAAATACTGAATAATGCGCCGTAATTGAATGTTGCTTCAAATATTTATGGCCAAGCTTATAGACCCATTAGCTGGCATTAAAAGTGATTAAAAAACTGCTGCCATTTCATGTGTTCGACTGATTGCTGACTTTTTGCTCGGCTGCAAACTAATTATGGCAAATTACAGTACGCCCCTCGCCTGCAGGAGGCGTGTCCCACGCACTTTGGTCGCTGCAGCCAGCCACTTTTGTACTTAACATGCACTTTGGGATGTTGCCTTCGTGCCTTCTGCTGCTTAAAACTACAAAGCGTCAAACGGTTTCATCTAGCTTGGCTTTTAGAGCCACTCCGCACTCTCCACTTAGCCAAACACTTGCTCCTGTCCGGCCGCCAGTCCTTGCTGTCCTTGCTGTCATTCACTCTGTCGTCAGCTTCGGGTAGAACGTGAAATATATTTACAGCCCCTAGATGTTTCTTTTACTTCTATTTTCTCATCATTTTTTTTTTTTTTTTTTTTTTTTTTTTTTTCGTTTGCTTTGCTCTGGAAATTACGCTTATTCGCTGTTCCTTGCTGAACAAATTTTACGTGCTGTTTTGGTCATTCTCTCTCTCTCTCTCCCTCCCTCTCTCCCTCTCTCTCTCTCTGTCTCGTTTACTGCCTGTATACCCTTGCTTTGTGGCTAACTGAGATGTGATTTCCGCTGCAATAAAATAAAGCGTCTACCTTAAAGGCTTTATGGCCCCGTTTTGTCGCCGACTGGAATTCGTCATTTTATGGGCATGTGATTCCTTTTTTGGCTCTTCCTTTCAGTGATTTTTTTCTTTCTTTTTCTTTATGAACTCGCCTGGCACTTTTTAGTCGGGTTGGGTTTCACAGACCCAAAAAAATAAAATATTATAATAAATTATTAAATTATTTATGCGCATCCTTTGAGCAAAGGACGCCAAACTGCTCCATGCCTGTTGTGAATGGAGCGAATGCCCGCCTTCCATTGTGATAAGCATCCATTTATCATATACAGCTCGAATGGCTGCTAAGGTATCAATGCAAAAATGGGGAAACCCAAAAGCTTACCGTTAAACCTAACAAGCAGGCACATAATCGTTTTGAAGATTTATCTCTCCAGACTGGGGGAAATTCACATTAGTTTCATAGCTGAAATTCTATAAGAGTTTTGGAAAGTCTGTCATGCATACAATTATTTATAATCAAAGAGTTGCAGAGATTTAAAAGAAAACAGAAATTAAGCGTATAGAAAGCCTTTGCCTGGTTTCACATGAATTCAATTTTATTTGTATTTTTTTTTTTTAAATATTATTATTATTAGATTTAAGTTTAGCTGGTTTGACAATAATCTAATTATTGACCTCCTTCACAACTGTAGATGGCAAACAACTTTCGCTCTCTCTTTGCTTCTCTTGGCTACTTTGATTCAGAGCTTCGTTTAATTTGTTTTTTTTTTAGGACTAGATTTGAATTACGTTAATCGTATATTTTTTTAATTTGATTTATACAACACACAGAGAAAGGCGCGCACACACACACACATACGCATCGGCATAGCCGAGGGCGCTGCAGGTGTGAGCTAACGTTTAACTTAATTATAGAAAGTTGTGCCGTCTCCTCCGACCCTTCTGCCCTCTTTGTCCCCCTTCCCCCATACCTCTTGCCGTTCCTATTTACAGTGACATCTTTAATTAATCTCTAACCTAAATTACATAACTGCACAGTGTGCAAAAGCTTACAAATAATTGAAGTCCGGCCCGGCTGTTCAATAGGCGAGTCACGTCACAAGTCACGTCCCCTGACGCGCTCCCAGTGCTGCAAGGACCTCCAGCGCCTCCGCCAGCAGCGCCAGCAGCAGCGGCGACGCCAACAGCAATTGAAACGTGCTGCGATGTTTGCGCTCAGCTGCGCCGGACATGATAGCCGAAGCGGAGTATTCACCTGTTGGCAAAAGAGAGAGAGATGTGCGTGTGTGTATGTGAGAGAGTGTGTATATGTGTGTGTGTGTGTGAGTGTGACAGTTGCAATTAATATGAATCATTTAACTTGCTGACAAAATAATTCACACGCACTCGCAATCATTCACGACACTAGAGCTACTGCATATACTCTATATATATACGTATGTATATATATGTATGTATGTATATCCTTCACTATCAATATATTGAGAAAAGAATATTAAGGGTGGACTCACCGCTGAGCACGTGCAGGTCAACGGAGACGGACTCGCTGTTCGACGGCTGGCACGTATAGTTGCCGGAGTCCTCTTTACGCACAAACGGTATAATTAATGAGCCGATCTGTAATGAATGCGGGCAATATTATTTCAGCACTGGGCACAGCGAGCTATAAACAGCTCTTAAGCAAGTTGTAGGACTCATTTGCAGTTGCTTTGCCTACTCCGCCTACCGTATTCTGATTATCGCCCACTGTGCCGAATATGTTGCGATCGATCTGCGTGTACCAGCCGGTGCGCTCGTCGCTCTCGCTGATCTTCTTCTGTCCACGGAACCAGATGATGTACTTGGGCGGATCCAGAGTGCCGCGCACGATGCAGTGCAGGGCCACCTTGCTGCCCGCCTTGACGAAGCGACTCTGGTCGCCAATCAGCTCAGTCTTGGGCGCTGCAAAGCAGAGCAATTTGTATTTTGGAATGGGAACTCGATTTGCACGGCTTACTTATCACTTCCAGATAGACCTTGGCGCTCAGCTTGGGCTCGGTGGCCATCTGGCACTCGTACCAGCCGGCATCGCTGGGCGAGACATACTTGATCTGCAGCGACCAGGTGTAGTCGTTGTCCTCCTGATATATCGACTGGAAGCGTTCGTCCGCGATGAACGTGGTCTCGTCCACACTGATTATGTGACCATCCAGCAGGCGCACCCATGAGACGGGCTTCTCGGACAGGCGATGGATCTGAAAAGGAGTTCAATAATGAATGCAGGTAGATATTATAATATGTACAGGAAAATATCAATATAAGAGCATAAGAAGTTGTAGTTCGATTTAACTATAACTAGAATCGATAACTATCGATTAATATATTATTAGGATCATACACAGTTGTATATGTGAATGATCTGATATCGCTCTATCTGTCATAATCTCTGATCAATCTATTTATACAGCAAGACAAGTAAAGAAACCTACTGAAAGATACCAAGCATCCATCGATCGTATACCTTGGGTAATTAAATATATCTGCTATCATGCAGATGCTTCCTTTCCATTTGATAGAGCGAGAGATTTCGCTTTAACTGGACCTCGGGAACAACAAAACACTATTTGCATATTGTTAACAAAAGCAGAAAGCGAAGGAAAGCAATGGAGCCCTTGCTTATTTGCATACATACATTCGAATTGGACAATATACCAAAACGCAAACAACGTCAACAACAACATGAGGATGAAAAAAAGAAAAAGAAACTATTATAAGAGGCCTCAAATTTACATTTACATGGAGTGGAGCAGAGATGCCTGTGTGTGAGGTCCTTTAAAGAGGAGCCAAGAATGGAGATGGCCGTAGAAATGGTAAATGGTAAATGCTAGAGACGTATACGTACGTACGTATACGGCGGATAGTTGTCGCAGAGAGCTTGTTTGCCCTGTTTACGTCATAAAAATAAACGTAAACAAAACAAATTTGTTGATATGTAAATGAAATTATGCTGATCTGTGCGCAAAGTTTTTGCCCGCCAGACACCAGAGAGCAAAAAGCAAACACCACAGGCGAAAGGCAAAAGGTAGCTCGAGCTGCGTACTGTCCTCGGGATGTGGAAACGACGAAACGGAAACCGAAAACGAAATAGCAAAACAGCTAGATATTATCAGAAGAGGACTGAAAAGACTATTATTATATCTTTAGCTGGACACTGAGCATATCATTAATTTGGTTCGCATTCCCAAATGCCGCTTGGCAAATGGAGAAGGAGAGGGAAATATGTAAGGGCAAATATGTTATGCCAAGCTAACTACTGGAATTCGTGGGCGTGAAAGGGTAATGGATGACATATTGAAGAGAAATTGAATTAGGCTTTAAGCTTTCTCGAATAAGGACATTCCTGGAGAGGCAATGAAAGTTACCCAGAAACAACTCACAATTCGCATCAAGTTAAATTCATTTGCTCTCTCTACTTAGTCATCTTAAGCTGAACTTGTTTTTCAAACCTCACAAAGACTCAGAGGGCATTTAACATAGACAGAGGGAAAATAACAAACAGATTAATTTGGATAATTAGGGACTGAGCTGGGCATATCTTCTATTTACTTATTTAAATGAAAAGAAAGTTTATTTTGCACACAATAAAAGACTTTAACTTTTGTAAACCTAAAAGGTAATTAACAAAGAGAAAAAAACAAAAATAAAAAATAACGGAAATTAAATCATATTGTGCAACAATAAAAGTGACAAACAGATTAATTTTGATAATTAGGGGCCAACGCCTGGAATATAATTCATTTTAATGAATACTAGGCTTAACTTTTTATATAACACTCAATAAAAGACTTTAAATTTGTAAATACTAATGCTGAGGATTTCAACATATAGAAAATAGAAATATATCAGAATTTAATATAGAAAAATAATGTAGAAGTTTGAATTTCGCATCGACTTTCGCCTACGCCAATGTTTCACCCACTCAAGATATTTGTTTTCAGCTCAACACATATGCAAAATGAAACATGACACACACTCACACATGCGAAGGCACGCATACCCACACGAATACCCACACACACGCACACACACCCACACACACTCGCACATATCTTGGCCGTTGGCAACGAATGTTTGGGCTGCTTGGGCTTTGGTATTGGGGCCGCACCTGGTGGGCTTTGTCGGCGCTGTCGACTGCACTCACCTGGCATGGCATGTAGGCGTGATTTCCCATTTGAGCCGTGATGTTTAGCACGGGCATTGTCAGATTTGTACGCGGCTGCTGGCCCGGCAACAGTTGCCCGTTGTGGGAGGCCAGATACGAGTGCTGCTCATTAAACATTTGCTGGCGCTGCTGCGCCGCTGACAGTGTCACCGTCTCCGCTGCAGGAGTGGATGTCGCTGCTGCGGCCGCTGCGGCGGCTTCTGCCTCGGCTGCAGCAGCGGCAGCGGCAGCAGCGCGGTAAGCTGGCAAATCTGCGGCCGCGAACACAGGAAACGGCGGCAAAAATGTGGGTATGGAGAAACCTTTAGTCAGTGAATCAGTGTTGCCCGGATGAGGATGCTGCAACACCGCATTTTCCTCCGCCTCCGGCTCCGCCTTCGCAGCCGTTTCTTCTGCCTCCTGCTCCGATGGCCGTGACGCTGCTGTTTCAATGGAGTTGCTGGCTTCCGCTTCCGTCAGGGCTGGCGGCGCAGCCATTGCGCGCTCTGTTGTTGATGTCGGATAAATTGTTGATATGAACAGCGACGTCGCCGTCGCCGTCGACATTGTCGTTGTCGTCGTCATCGTTGTTGTTGCTGTTGTTGTTGTTGTTGCTGTTGTTGTTGTTGTTGCTGTTGTTGAATCGGTTGTTGTTTGTATTTCGGCCGCTGTTGCGGGCTGCGTAGTTGGGCCAATTTGTACGGACTTAGCAGCTACATCTACAGCTCCTCTTGCCTGCCGCCCAGTGGCATTCCTTGTTATCGTCGGAGCTGCTGATGACATTCCCAGGGTCGTGCTCCAGTAGCCAGTTGTACCTGCTGTTGTTGTTGTTGTTGTTGCTGTTGTTGTTGTTGGTTTCTGTGCTGTCAGTAATGCTGTTGAGTTTGGGTCTGTCGTAATTAGATCGTTTTGTGTTGTCATTGGGCTATCTGGTAAAGTGGATCTCGGGTATGTCGTTATCCTCGGCTGCTCATAGGCTGAGCTGCAGGTGACAAAGTCTGTGGATAAAATACAAAAAAAAGACACACGCATTTACAGGTGTACTTCATTTCAGTAAATTGCTGCAGCAGCTGTGATAAAGGCATTGATAGGGACAGTTTTACATTAAAAAAAAAAGAGTATATTTATATATTTATATATGCATGCTTAAAGCTTAAGTAAAACTTAAAATGAAGCCGTTAAGCTGTAAAATATTTGCAGTAATTTTAATACCCAGAATCCATTTTAATTTAAAATTTATTCAACATTTTAATTCATATTAAAAGCAAAAACGCAGCTCAAAGAAAATGAACTTCAGGCATGCAATCATGTATTTATTGAAATTAAATATCTTTAATTAAATAAAATATGAAACGAGTAATGCGCTCACTCAACTCAACTCTGGCCTCATCTTTCACAATATATTTTCCGCAGAAATTATATCAAATTGCATTTAATGTTTTCTCATAGGCTTGAATAAATATTTGTCTAATCAACAGCAGATATTTGGCTGCAGTTATTGGCAACAAATTGAATTGAATCAGATATAAATATGCCCCGAATCCTAAATAAATAAATGCTAAATATTATATACAATTTTAATATCTGCGAGGCGTATCAAAAATTGAATCAATAAGCTGTGGGTACGAAAGGTGAAACAATTAGCAGGTATTCAGTGGAGCCGATTAATATATATGTATGTATGTGTGTGTGCGCACACTTTTAAAAGCCAGCGTAGAGCCATCGGAAGCCTTCTCATTTGCTTGTTATGCATACGTATATATTTCATTTCAGTTAATTTTCAATTAAGCTTTTATGCTAATTAAAATCGTAAAAAAAAAAATGTTGCAGCTTTTCAGTTGGTTTTCGCTTTTACGACGAGGCGGAGGAGGCCAGAGGAGGAAGCGGCGGGGCTCTGCTGGGCCATTGAAAACTTTTTTTGCCTTGCACGGGCTGCGTTCGCTTAAAAGACCACACAGTGCGTATGCCAGAAAAAATGAAGGAAAGTCAAACAAAGAGAGGCGTATTCACGTGCCGGGGCAAAAGTTGCGATTCGCTTATAAATATTGCAAATGCTTGCTCGGTTGGCAACAATAGCTAAAAGCAGCTATTAAAATGTATCAATTATTTATGTATATATTTGAAATTTAATTTATGATTCTGCTTTTCATTCAGTTGTTTCATTATGCATGAGTTTTCAATAATTGAATAAAATGGTTGACTATTTAGAAAAATCAATCGCAAACAAAAGTTTGCAAAAACTATATTAAGAGATTACAGGCTAATCACTGAGACCAGCAAATGTTCCCAACTGCATGTGTGTGTGTGTGTGTAACAGTTTTGCCAGTGATTAGGTTGCCATACATCTTAACTTTTCGCTGGCAAAAGTTGCTGTCACGACCTTCTAAAGGACTTGTCGCCTCCGGGTCAATAGGCAACAGCAGCAGCAGAGAGAGAGAGAGAGAGAGGGAGAGGGAGAGTGGGCGAAAAAGAATGATGGGAAAATGATGAGGGCGTGAACTCTGTTAGCCGAGCTCAGAGCTCAACGGCATTCATGCGGAAAGTTTAGCCGCCGCCACCCACACGAATCGAACTGCGACGATGAATCCGAAAGCAGTTTGAAACAAGTTACAAGCGATTTCGCTCTTCACTCATGCCATTTCTTCAGTCAGCTCAAGTTTTTGTTCGGGCTCTGTTTGAGTTTCGTATTACAAAGCGATTAATTTGAATGACTCCCAAGTTGGGACTCGATTTGTCACTGCTTTGGCCACTTGATGGAGTCGTCTAATTAAGTTCATGTGCCCCGATGCCATTGCGCGTTTCTTAAAACTCTCAAATAATTCGTGTAATCTTGGCCAACACGCAGCATATTGCCCCAAAGGGTCCCAGCCGAACCGCAAATATGCCGGCCAACCCGCAACTGGGCCAAAAATCAGACGTCTAGCCTTGGGTTTTAGGCTGATTGCAGGTTTTTGCTTTTGCTTCAGCGGGCCGGCAGTCAACGAAAGAATTTGCATTTTTAAATTATTTCATTTCACGTTCTTGTCAGGCCCTGATAAAGGTACAATTTCTATCCCATTTTTTTCGCTCCGCATAAATTTTGCCACGAATTGGACGAATGTGAATGTGAATGTGAATGCGGATGCGAGTGTGACGTGGTATGCGTGAGATTTGGGCGTGCCGATAAGGTCTCCGGTTAAAATGTAAAAAGGTAAATGGCCAGCAGGACCCGCAAAAGAAAAAAAAGCTATGAAAAAAATGAGAATGTCGAGCTTCAAATGTGAAACGCCGTAAAAATGCAAATTGAAAACGAAACGAAAGAGTAAATTTGAGAGCTACAGCAGCCGCAGGCGCCCCGCCCCCCTTTCCGGCCATTACTCAGCCCCTGGCCAATCGGAATGCAGTTAGCTGCAGGACTATGTTTTGTGGAAATGTATCCTAAAGGAAACCTTTGCTTAAGCTTTCAATTAAATCGGCCTAGGCACTATAAGCCGATGCTGGATGCTTTACGCAATCTACCCAATACAAAGTCCATTCGAATCGAAAAAATCCTTTCAATCTTGACAAAACTCAGTTTCTTTCTCTCTCCCTCTCTCTTTGTTTATTTTGGCTTCTAAGCCGATTAATTTGCAGGCCACAACAACGCAAAGGCGTCTATGTGTGTGTGCATGTGTGCATGTATGTGTGTGTAAGTATTTTGTTACGAAAGGAGCTCGTATGTTGTGTGATCTCCACAGTTATTGCACTCGGCGACAAAATGGCGACAGCAGGCAACACACGCCCCTGCCACGCCCTGCAGCCACAATTGCTTGGCTAACATAAACAAATGCGAAGGAGCTGCCAGCAGGCAGCAGGACACTGCCTGGCCCAGGACATGTAAGCGAAACGTGCAATAACACTTGAATTGTTTTTGTTGTGTTTGCGGCCAGCTACTTTGAAACATGGGGAGTGGCACCGCCCCTCGTCCCCCGAACCACAGTTGTGTTGAAGTCGTGGCAGTTGGCACCGCATTCACCGAAGCTCATAATTCAAGTGTGTTACCAAAATGAGCAAACGCTTAGCCTCCACTCACCTCGGCTCAGCGCCGTCAGATCCGTACGCAAACTGAATAGTAATGCGCTCCAATGAGACCTCGAATTACTCAAATTAGGTCTGTTGCAGCTAGGCGAAAAACCTGAAGCGCCGACACAAACACAGCCACACTGATTGTATAAGTGTGTGTGTGTGTGTGTGTGTGTATGCAAATTCAAATTTCAGCACAGACAACATAATGGCTAGCTCATCAGCAACAGTGGGCGAGGCAGTTGAGCAGAGCAAAGATCATCATATGGGCATGGCTATAACCACAATTCCTTCAGCTATTGCTGTTTATATTAAAAACACATTCCGTAAGCCTCTTTGCCACACTGTGCAGGAGCCAGACTGCTCCATATGCTGTTATTTAACCTTTTAAGGGAGCATTGATGAACCCTGCGCAGGATTGCCTCAAGCGCTCAGGGTAGCGACTGAACATAATGCCAAATAAGCCGCATGTTTAGCTGATAAATATGTGACCAAACAATATTGTTACCAAGATATAGATGCATTAAAAACCAAAACACTTTAATTTAAATAATAAATGTGACATGTGCAGATAAATGTGAGGCTTGATAATGCATATCGTAATCCGGCTCTTAACGGCTTTTAATTACACCAAACTAGCAGCAGCAGCGCACATGTGCAGCAGTCGCATGACCACGCCCACTGAGCATCCTGCGGCGTGTTAAAGGTCAATGGATTAATTATGATTTCATGCTCAACGGCATTTGGTTGGCCATTTGATGCGTGTACACGTACATCATTAGCGGAGTATCAAAACGGGCAACAACTTTTGGCCAAACGGCAGTCGCAACTTTTTTGATGGGCTTCTGCTGCTGCCGCTGCCGCTGCCGCTGCTGCTGCTGCTGATGCCGCTGCCTCTGCTGCTGCGCGTTGTAATTATAAAAAATATGCGTCTGTAATTTGGAAGCGCCCAGGGCCAAAAGTAATTACATATCCAATAAAAAGTCATGGCAGCAGGATGCGTAGCTGGCAGGGCTCATAATTAAAAACCCAACAACTAAACACTCTACAATCTCGGCCCGCACTCCGCACTCCACTTACTCGGCATCCACTTCTTCTAGAGCCACTCGCTGCGGCTTAAGCCAACCGGCCAGCCATGACCATGGCTTAGCAGGAGATGGACCAGGCATTAAGCACCAACACAAACACAAACACACATACACACGCACACCACATTAAAGCAAAACTTTCCATTGGGGAGTGCTTTGGGTTATGGGCACCTCGAGTGCGCATAAAACACGCGCCAGCAGATTGCTGAAGGCGCTTGGATTAGCAGCCAGCAGCGCAGCAGGGGAACCCCTTAGCCCCGAGCCATACCCACCCAGTTGAGATAGTTGGCTAAGCGTCTATTTGTTGACAATTCTCTTAACGTGTTCTTTTTGTTTCTGCGGCTGCGGCTGCGGCTGCGACTGCGACTGCGATTGCTGCTGCCGTGCGGAGCCATGCTTAATGGATGTCCTTGGGGTCCTCTTGCGAAGCAATTGTAAAATTGACTAAAACTTTAAGCTAAACAAATCTTCCTTAAAGGGCATACTTTTGCATGGTTAAAAAACCTACCTCAAGAAAGTTCCAGAGAGCCGGCCACTCCCGAAAAGTATCCCCACCCATCCCAACTTGGAATTAGTTGTATAAAACTCAGACACATTTGCTTCTCTATAACTTTACCTGCTCTGCGTACTTTGGTGCAATTAAACTTCTTACCCTAACGAACTTTTGACCAAAACATCCAAAGTTTAGAGGCAAACTTTTCAAACCAAGCGAAATTTAGAATGGCATATTAACCTATTCCAACTGCAAATTAGTTAAGCAAACGCAAATTGACTTATTTGTGCTCTCTCCCTCTGTATTTATCAGTGTTGAAAATATTGTCAGACTAAGATGATTCGAGACTGAGGACCACACCAAACACCCATCGGGCTCATTGTTTATTCATGTGCTAAGCACAACTCTTTATCCGCAAATATTAAGCCAACAGCGTGTCAAATCAATTTACACTTAGCGTCAAGCTGTTGGCAAGTGTTTAGCCTCCTGCTCCTGCTCTTTATGATTGACGGCGCATTTACTGCGGATGAATTGTAATGACACTTGGCATTCGCTTGAATTTCGCATAAATATTCAAGAATGTTACGTTGAGAATGTGCATGAGATCAATCAATAAGCAATTACGCCCTTCGTTTTTTTCCGCCTGCAAATAAATAAATAAACATAAGCATATTTGGCTGCGTGGGCGGAAGGGACAGCCGTAACGTGAAATAGGAAATTGTACGTCTTACATATTGCCGAGCGAATACGGAATTCGGTCTACGCATGAAACACGCATTTGCATGCGTGCGGGTGGGCGGCTGCTTATGTGGGTGGGCCACCGGGTGGCTTTGCTGCTGCGGAATGTTGTGTTTAGTGAAAATTGCTTCAACAATTTTCTTGTAGTCATTCAAAGTGAAACATATGTTGGGTGTCACAGTTAAAATATGTATATACGATATGCCAGCACACAAATAGAGGCAACAGCCGCGCGCTGGATTGGGTGGGAGTTGAGTGGAACTGGGCTGGGCTGGTTCGAAATTCAATAGGAGGCAAACAACTCGAACGAGTCAGTCGACTCGACGCCTACTTCGGCTCTGCCGCGCACCCCTCCCACCCGTCGTCTGTCTGTCTCGTTTGCTCTCTTTGTTTTTATGCAGCACTCTTGCTTTCTGGTTTGGGACTGGCTCAATTTATTTTTATGGCATCATGTTTGGTCGCTACGTGTGGCAAAGCGGGACGCTTCTTTCTCCTTTTTTCGCCTTTGGCTTCTGTTTCAGCTGCGTAAATTGAAACTGGAGCGCTGCTCGGCGTCCCATTACGTATACGCACCGTGCTCGTGCGCGTACTCCAACACGCTCCCATTAATGTCTCTAGGAGCAGCCGCACTGCCCGAGACAGTCGCATTTTCGCATCATTCCTACATCAAAGGCTCAACATTATATACATTATATCAAAGCGCTGAGCAGAGCTGTTGACGTCATCACACAGAAGGCGAAGCAGACAAACAACAAATATGAATATCTCGTGTTCCACTCTGAAGATACAATTACTTAAACAGTCGCACACGAGTGGATCCAGGCACAGTATCAGTGGGGTCCTCTCAGATATTCTTGGCATCTCTCGGGCAGCATTTCACATGCTCATGAATCGTCTTTCATTACGCCAGCGAAATCACGGCGAATTAAATACGGAAATCAATGCAAAGGTCACGTCGCACGATTGAAAATCAAAAACGGAGTTGAGGGCAAACTCTGTTAGCCAAATTATTATGAGCGATATTTGCATTTTGGCTCTGATTATGCGCCAGGTGGAGCAATAAACAGCGAACATTTCAATGTTGTTGATTTTGCTTTGTTATTGCAGAAGCTTGGGTGAATCAGAGCGAATTCTTTCGGCTTGCCCTCTGGGGACAAGTCCCGAGTGCCTGCGTATAAATCAAGTAAAATAATTATGCGAATCTGCAGGACATTCCATTATCTGTGTTTTGGGCTCTTCCGCAGTGCTTTTTATCGCGCCGCTCGCCTTTATTGCCGGCTGCCAAACGCTGACCCACCGATCCACCCACCCGCCGTCGAGTTTAGCACTCAGACCGATACCCGCAACCGCACCCACCGCCGCTGGGGCTGGGCCCTGGCCAGCAAATGCTGCCACCGCCGTCGGCACAGCTCATAAATAAGTTCCAACGTCGCCAAAACAAAACATTTTTCATCTGCCTCTCGGCCGAACAGGCCTGCCTGTCGGTCGGTCGGTTGGTCGGTGGGTCGCTCGGTCGGTCCTCATCCGTCGTCGTCTGTCGGCATGTGCTCTGGGAATATTTCATAAATTTCGACGCTAGCCCCGAATCTGAACCTCTGAACCTCTCGCACTGCCCCTGCCGCTGCCCCTACTCCTGCCGCTGCCTACCCATATAGACCGATATACAGAGACCATTGCTCCAGCATTTTTTGCTAGTTATTTTTGGGGCCATTTTCACACTTGGACGGGAGTCCGGAGCCGGACGGACCCAGGCCCATATCCTCTCCCAAGACTCGTTGACGCTTGGTCGACTGCACTTTGTCATCTGGTGGGCACTTTTCCTATTTTTCAACAATTACACGCCCCAGCCACTAATGCCACACACTTGTTGTTGTTGTGTTGTTATTGTTGTTGTTCTGTTCACTTTTGCTGTTATTGTTATTTTGGCATTGTTTCACACAGCTTTCCGTTCATGTCTTGTGCTTGGCGCTTTTGATTGGTCGCCAGCGCCAAACCCTCTGAATAATTTAACGTCAACTTTCGTCCCTCTCGATTTTTCCAGGCCAAAAGAGCAGCGTGGACCCCTCAACAAAATTGTTAGTTTAGGGCGTGCGACTAAATGAACAGTGGCAACAAGTGCTGCGAAATAGAGCTGAATTTTAAATAATAATGTTCATAATGAATGTTAAATGGGATAGGAATAAGAATAAATAGAGACGATAGGCCAGGCTTAGGAATTTCTTTAAGCTATGATTATAAAATAATAATGATAATAGTGAATACAAATAATAATAAAAATATAATAATAATAATAATAATAATAATAATAATAATAATAATAATAATAAT
>NW_022045928.1:95750-116440 GCF_001654015.2 Drosophila navojoa
TAATAATAATAATAATAATAATAATAATAATAATAATAATAATAATAATAATAATAAAAATAATAATAATAATAATAATAATAATAATAATAATGATATTAATAATAATAATAATAATAATAGTAAATAAAAAATATTATACAAATAATAAAATTATTAATATTTAATAAAAAAAAAACAAATAATAATTTTCACTCAGTAAAATAAAACAAATAAAATTAATAATTCAATTTTTTCTTAATGGAAGATACACTGAAACAAAAGTACATAGTCCAGGGAATATGTGAGATGCCCTCGCACTGCTAACCACTGTGCGTCATAAAGCTAAGTATTTGATACTCGGATGCAGACAGGATGTAGCAGGAGCTCCGCTCCGCTCACGGCTTCCCACTGGCTTTCCGGTATGCTACGGTTCGGCTGGGTTGGGTTGGGATCAGCACGTTTTTCAGCATGTTGTAGCCGGAGCTAGGTGTTTCCAGGGCAACACTTCGGGCACAGGCTGGCGACAGCAGCAGCAACAGCAACAGCAAAAGCAACAGCTAAAGTAACGTCAGCAGCGACAGAGGTCAACCGACATGTGCCCATGTGCGTGGCCCAGAACATGTGGGCTGCCATCCGTGTGGTGCAGATTCATAATTTATGAGGGTAAACAAACACTTTTGGCCGGAATAACCCAATTGGTTCCTGTGCTGCCTCGACATGCTACTCTGCTACGCTGCTACTCTGGACCGTGCATTAAAGGATTTGCCATTTAGGGGGCGTGGCCGAGCTAAATATTTTGAAATTGCCCGGCATAGCAGAGGCAGCAGCAGGCAGCAGCGGGCCAGAATAGCACCACTAGCTTGTCCAGCTGCAAACTTTGCTACATTCCCCAAATTAGCCAAGTGCACAAAGTGCACGGAGCGCACGAGTACCAAAAAATGTTCTAATATTACAAAATTTATATGAAAAGCAGGAGGAGGAGGAGCAGCAGCAGCAGGAGGAGGAGCAGCAGCAGCAGACAAACTTCATTTATTTGGCATAACGAGCTGCACTCAAACTTTTATGAAAGCGCATTGGGATTGCTGGCGAAAATGGCCCACATCCTTTGCACTGCAGGTCCTTGAAATTGGATGAGCATTTGTCTGGCTGGCGGCGTCCAGAAAGTGTTGCCTCTGCAAATGTGTTTATTAAACATTTGCTGGCAAGTATTCAATTTCGTTAATGCTTTCAGCGCATTTTTCAAAGCTCCGCCAAGCCGCGCCCTGCTCGAGCCACAAATTTATTGTTTTATTTTGTTCTTTTTACGATTTTTATTTTTTATTTATTTTTTCGCCTGCATATTGGTCAGCGAGCATTTGCCCGGTCAGCTCAGCGTCGGCTACCAATTGCAGTTGTAAGTGGTTTCTCGCATTTTACCGTACAATGGTGCTCCAGAGGGCAGCCAGAGGGTTAAGGAACTCTCAGCTGCGGCTCATGAATTATGGCCAAGTGGATTGGCAATGGGGCGGAACTCTGGCCGGAACGCTTCAAACTTTTGTATTGAAATGTGCGCACATCTGTTAATAATTTAAATTGCATGGCAAAAGCGATCCGCAAAAAGCGCATGCTGAAAGCCATAATAATAACCTCTACAAAATAGCATAAAACGGGCCATTTGAGTAAATATGTGTGTGTGTGTGTGTGGCCATTGGAGTAGTTCTCAATATGTCAACAAGTTACAGCTGCAGCAGTTCACATCGGGAATACAGCTGTTCAGTATTCATAAATTACAATAAGCAAGTGATATTAATCCAAGAGTTAAAGACTTTAAGTAAAAAAATTTAGACTCTACACAAAAACGCCGAGCACAAATATTAAGCTTTTGAACAATCTATGTATATCGATGGTTGCTGCTAAGTACTTATCGATGAGCTCTGTTAAGCAATTTTTTACAATAGGAAACTATCGATTATAGATCTAGAAGATCACTGCTGATGGTATACAAATACAAACAGTCAAACACAGTCAACTGTCAAACACCTTATTTAACAAAAAATAACTCAGCTCAAAGATATTCTTAAATGTTTCGTGCTGCCATAAGTAATCGATATATCGGAAGACACATTCAATGCCAAGGCTGGCAACGCTAACTGACCTTTAAGGTTAGGCGTGATCACTGAATCAGTTAAGGTTATGCACAGTGAGAGAGGAATGGTGTCAATATAGCAAAAGCATATCCACGGCATGGAGAACTACGAGATACAGAGCATGATTGGCGAAGGGACCTACGGTGCTGTCTACAAGGCGCTGAATCGCTCGACCGGCGAGATCGTGGCCTTGAAGAGCGTGAAGCACATTCCTGGGATGGAGGGCTTGCCGTGGACTGCCATCAGGGAGATATCGCTGCTCAGGGAGCTGAAGCACCCCAACATAGTCGCGCTGCAGGACGTCGTGATGTCGGACAGCAGCATATGCTTGATACTCGAGCACCACCCCATGAGCTTGCGGCAGTACATCGATCTGCTGCCTGAGAGCGAAGTGATGGACCTTCAGCTGGTCAACAGCTACCTGTTCCAGATGACCAGCGCCATACTCTACTGCCATCGGCGACGCGTGATGCACCGGGATCTGTCGCCGCAGAACATGCTGATCGATGCGAAGGGCCACATCAAGTTGGCCGACTTTGGCATGGGCTGTTGCTTCCAGCTGCCCATGCGCGCGCTCACCCACGAGGTGGTCACGCTCTGGTACCGGCCGCCCGAGATCCTTATGGGCTGCCCGATATACGCCTGCCCCGTGGACATCTGGTCCATTGGCTGCATCTTCTTCGAGATGATCACGAAGAGGCCCCTGTTTCGCGGCGACTCGGAGATAAATCAGCTCTTTTGCATATTCCGCTTGCTGGGCACCCCCACCGAGGAGTCCTGGCCGGGCGTATCCGCACTGCCCGACTACCAGAGCACCTTTCCCGAGTGGACAGGCAATCAGTTAGGCCAGCTGATGACAGACCTGGACTTCTACCATCCCGCTGTCGACCTGCTGGCCAAGATAATCGTCTATCAGCCAGGGAAGCGCTTGTCCGCTGAGCAAATCCTAGAGCATGCGTACTTCAAGGAAGCGCCAGCGTCTTGGACTGCCTGACTGCCAATAGAAGTTTTTAATATATTCGTGTGAGATACATCTTGCTGGAAGCGCGCACGTGCTAATCGGCTTTATTAACGGATTTCTGTGCACGCGTGTAAAATTAATTGAATTATTTTACGCTACGCTTGAAGCTCATCACATCACATCACATCACAAACGCGAGTCAAAGTTAACAGGCGAGACTTAAGCTCGAGTGCCCGAAGGGTCACAGAACCTTGGCGCTTGTGCCCAGTGGGTCGAGATTTTGTCAGAAGGCAAACTGTCCTGCGTGGACAGGCAATTAATCTCCGCTCTTCATTAAATATTATTTTTTAATTTTCCTTAAGGTATTTTTCGCTTTTGGCCTACGTTTTATTTTTTCCACTGAGTGATTGGCAGTCGGGCGTTAAGAAAAACAAACACAGTAAGCGAATTCATGGAATGGAAGTTATAATTGCCCTGAAGCCATGTAGCACAGTGTAACAAGGAGTCAGAGGAAAACTGAAAAATACCCTCAATAAAAAATTGATCGCCAAAAATTAAATTTATTTAAAAAATATACATAAACAGCCCTAAGCAATGTATATATAATATTGTGTAAGTTTGAAGAAAAAAATGTATATATAATTTTTTTTTTTTTTTTTTTTTTTTTTTTTGTTAAAATTATTTAAATTATAAATTACATATAAACAGTCCTAAGATGTATGCATATATACATTTATATGTATAAACTCTGTAATTAAATATTTGAAAATTTGAAATCTATATCCATATTGATTAAATATATTTCTGTAAAATATTTTTTAATGATTTCAAGCTAAAATTACACATAAACAGCCCCAAGTCATATGCCGCAGTTGAGCACGGTTTAAAGACCCCACATATTCATAAATTGACAGATGATTTCATATATGATTTTAGCTTCAAAATGTTGCCTGAAACGAAACCAATTAACCGTAGGCAAATCATGCTACGGCGTGAGTGAGAGAGCATCGGCATGTGACATATTCAATTATAATTTTGCATGCGTATAACACGCAAGGTTCAAGGACGAACGAATCGAAATCAAATCGCTGGTCCGGTGTGTGTTGGGGTTTAAATTAAATGAAACTGCTTTAGCTAGACATATAAACACACACAGCTACAGCCACACCCATAGCCACAGCCACATATGGCCCCGAGCTGTACTTACGTGTCCCCAGGTCGAGGGCAGCCAGGAGCAGAGGGAGCCAAGCTGTCAGCCAGATGCGTTGCCAACTCAACGTCTTGGCCGTGCGTACAAATTGGCGCCGTTGTCCGGCGCTTTCGTCCGACTCGGAGACTGTCATCTTTGCAGCTGGTGGCTTCCTTGCGCTCGTCCCGTCCGTCCCACTGGCCCAGTTGCTTGCAGCGATGACACTTAGAGCTGCCTTTGTGCGCTCATTGCTAGGCGAATGCCGCCATTGGGGACTCGTTTGCGGAACCATCGGCGGCGGAGCATTGTCTCCAAGTGTTCGGCACGGCGCTGGCCTCTGATTCTGACTCGGATTCTGATTGCAGTGCGCCCCGTTGGCTGTCAAAGTTGTTCGCATTTTATGCGAATTGTGTGCGTCTATTCCCAGACTTCCCAGACGCCGCTGCTGCCCGTCCCAGATAAATAGGTTTATTGAATTAATTCGCTGGGGTCGGGAAACGCTCTCGTCGCCTTCCTTCCGTTGCTTTTCAGTGGATTGCAGCTGGCTTTATATATATATTTATTTTTTGTTTATTTCTATATATATTTATTTTTTTATATATTTCTCTTGCGTCGTTCTTTGATTTTATTGCCACGCGCTTTCATTGCTTTTCCTATTGCTTTACCTTGTGCCAGTTACAGTTACAATCTTTATTCTATTTCTCGAAACAAACTGCGCAAATTCAAGGCATATATATAATTTGATAAAGCAATCATCTAATCAATCAATATAAATACGATTCGAAATTTCGATTAGCCTTTAAATAGTTTTTATTTTTCAATTCTTGACTCTTTGATATGCCTCCAGCTGATTGGGAACTTTAACTTTTCCTTCGATCTGCTCGCTATTAATCATGCAAATTACCATCCAATTGAGAGAAGTTGAGGAAGCGCTCGTTCGATATATATTCACCTAGCATATGCCAAACTACTTTTCCCGTGAGTTATGTCGAAAGTTTTTCACAAAAGAGATTGGCAAACTTGCGGCACACTGACACTGTTTAACAAGTTTTCAGCTTTACACACATACTTATTGCACGCCCAGCTTGATAAACGATATTTTTAATGTTTCATTCCTTCGCCGGACTTAGCACGCGAGGCAAGTTATTCACAGTCGAGTTGCACTTTATGGCTTAAGCCGCCGCCTCGAAAATATTATTCAAGTTTTTATTCTATGCCGGCGTATAATACACAATAATCCCTTTTTACGACATTGCGGCCGCAGCATCGGCGAGTTTCCTTCGTGTTTTTTTTTTTTTTTTTTTTTTTTTTTTTGTGTTCGTTGCTTTGCACATTTAGTTCCCCATTCTAATATCCATTTTAATACAAGAGAAACAAACAAATTTGGAAAGTGATTTCGGCACTTGCTTAGCCAAGACGCTGACTCAGCCAAGTCGCTGGGGACACTCACACACTCACACTCACACACACACAGATCTTCAGTTCGTTCCTTAAAATAGCTTCGCAACTGCCAATTCCTTACGCCTTGCACCTATTTGTGGCACACTTGGCCGCCTCAGTTCGCATCTAAACACAGGCACTTGGCCAGACATTGGCGCCTCGCACGACTTGCTACGAACGAGCTGCGAGACCGCGACAAGTTCACATCCGTTCTGGTCCTGGCGCCCGCTGCGAGTCACGTCCGCTCGCAAAGGATGCAAATTTTCAACTGAATCGCGTGCAGCCAGCGGCAGGAAACGCGTGCTGCCCCGCTGCGCCTGCCATCTGTTGGCCAGATGGCTGTTCCAGTTGCCAGCATCCCCAGCGATACGCTTGCCTTTGCCCCTTGTTTCATTCCATTTGCCACACGTTCCGTCCGCTGTTCCAACGTTTCTCCTCAACACTTGTGCCGGCTCCTCGCTCTGCGCATGTCCTTCGCGCCTTAGCCCTGGCCAAATGGCGCTTACAATGGACTTTAAATTTATTTGCTTTCTGCTTAGCAGTTCTTTGTGAGCTTACAGAAAATTAAACAAGCCTTTCGTACTTAATATAACTACATTTGGGCAGGCCGAGCTGAGTTGAAATTATTTGTATTTGAAATCAACTGAGCGTGGGAGTCAGCTTCTTATGTAATTTAGACTTGGAGTTGTCAATGAAAATTATTTAGTAAAATTATTTCTAATTAAAATTTAAGTAAACAATTTATGAAAACTGTTTCTGCTTTAACTAATTTTATATAAATATCAAACATATTGTTATAAATATTATATAAAATATATACAATATATCAACCCTCTGGCAGCCAATTCGGTAGCTTTGCTCCAGCTGCAGTTACAGCTGTAGTTTAGGGTCTGAGCCAAGTTGGTCTTAAATCAAGTTCAAGCTCAACAGATTAGATTCGGCCATCGGCTATGTCGGTTCGCTGCGAATCCTATCGATGCTCCATATTCTTTTTGGGGTTTGTACAAATTGTGGCACTCTAAATCAAAGCCTAGACCACATTAGAGTGGCGCCTTAAATTAACTTAGCATTTCGGGCCGTTGAATTCTTTGTCTGCTCGTTTAATTTACTGCGTGTCCTGCCACAAGGAGGCAGCTCTTCCCCTGCCCCAATCTCTGTGTGACAATAAAACTACGCAACGCCATTGAATCTGACCCAATATGCGAGAGGCGTGATATATGGGGCTTTGGTCTTAATCTTGTGTGCTTTTGTCAAAGAGCAAGTAACAAATAAATAAATATTATTGAACTTTTCAAGTCCCCAGGGAGGATAGAGGTTGCGAAGCGACTCCCCCGCACAGCTGGCTGGCAAGGTATGGCGGCACCCATGGTGGCTGGGCCAGCCGGTGGAGGTCCGCTGCTGGAATTTGTGTGCCCTCACAAAGTGCCAACATAAATTCTTGCACAGTTCAATTTATCGTGTATTGACACAGCTTCCGCATAAAAAGCAACGCTGGCTAGTAAAAATGTTTACAAAGTGAAGGCGGGAATGTCGTAAAAGAGCCTCGCTCACTGACTACAGGAATGTCGTACACGCACACTCACACACGCCACACACACACACACATAGATACAGATAGCGGGAAGCCTATTGTTATTACCTCTTTGTTGTGTTAACACGCCATTTGTGGCATTTGCAGTCGTTGCCAGCCTTCAAGCTCATGTCCGCGCATCGCAGCAGTTCAACTCGAGCGAATTTGAAATGCAAATGATGGAATTTCCCCTGATGAAGCAGATGCCGAAGCAGTGGCCGCTGCCCGTCTGAAACGTTCAGCTTTTGACTCGGCAAATAATCAAAATATACTTTATGTCGCACAGCCGACTAACTGTGTGCAAAGCTCATGAATTCGAAGGACAAACCCCCCGCCGCCGCCGCGCCGCCAGCACATGTTGTCCACACTCGAGCCCCGCTCACACTGGAGCCCCGTGCACAGCTGTTAATTTGAGTGTTTCGCATTATGTGCCCGGCTCGTAAACTCGACGAAGTGTTTATGGCTGAAAATAACAACTACATTTTTATAAATACCCATTATAAATTCATGCTTTATGCGTGCTGCGATTGCCCTTGTCTGCGCCTGTGCCCGTTCCCGTATTGATATCGTGAGGATAACAAGAGTTCAAACTTAGGCAAAACTGATATATGTGAAGAGCTTAGTATCTAATACTATCTATTGTGATTGTGGAGCATGCACGCTTTGTGTAAACTATTTAGTATTTATACATCAATTGGTTCAGTTCAAGCCCAACTCCGTTAAGTTTTATTACCAAACTTGGCTTTTGGGTTGTTTAGTTGTTGCTGAGCATTGTTATATCTTATGATCACATTATATTGACAGTTATAAATGAGCTGCTGAATTTATGGTTGTTGTAAAAATATATCAATATATCGATATTTTTGTATAAAAAATATATTTATATCAGAATACTCTTTGCCTTTAATATCGAATTTATTTGCGATATTTTTTTATATATTTGTATATATTTGTATATAGTATACCAAATGTACAAACTTTGAATATCGTGTAAACGTATTATTCGGATTTTATTAAAAATAAAAATGGAAAATTATTGATATATCGATATTTTTAATGTGGCATATTATATATCATATTGATATATTTTCAGAACTTAAAATATCATCGAAGCTGTATTTTTTAAATATTCGACAGCCCTAGCTAAAATTGAGGGATTTCATATCACTCCTCAAGTCTGTTAGTATTATTCTGATTATTTTATTATTTTCAATCTCTAATACATAAAATACTACTCCTGACTCAGACTTTAACTCCATAGAGTTTCACCCTTCACACTCAAACTCAATAGATAATCATTAAGTTTAGTTTATGAACTTGTAGTCGTTAAACCTTAATCCAATCTATCAATTAAGTAAACTAGATGGCAATGAAAAAAAATGTATAGTCCCTTATATGGCCGTTTCCTTGGAGAGAACCCAAAGTGCTCTGGATGTGCTCAATAATATTTCGAAATAAATTTTTGGTAAGCTGCACAAAGTTCCATTTCAACTTCCATTTGCATAACGTGCAGACAGTTGAGCGTGCTCCATTTAAAGAAATAAAAGGTAAATAATACACATATCGTTAAGATATGCGCGCACGAATAGCTGCAATTACGCAGGTGCTCTAGCAGGTGCTCTAGCAGGTGCTCTTGCAGGTGCGTTCAAGCAGCGAGTGGGCGGCAAATGTAAATGCAATCCAAATGTTTATGCCCGTATCTATATATATATGTATATAAATACATATATGTATATAGTTTCCATTGCTGCATTTCACTTACATTTTCAGCTGAATAAGAATTGCAGATGTGCTTGAATGCAGCCAATCTGTGTGAAGGCAACTGATTCGATGGCTGAGTGCACAGCTGGCTGGGTGAGTGCATTGTGGGGCGCACAGCTCGAACTTGTCAAAGCACTACGAAAGATAGTTAGATGCATAGACAGCGACACAGAGAGAGAGAGAGAGAGAGAGAGAGAGACAGGAAGAGAGGATGAAACAATTTCCATTGAGAAAGGCGAACTCGCTGTTAAGCAAAACGGATGAGCGGTGCAATTAAAAGCAAACAAAACGCGTAATCGAATGCGATTCAAATGACAATTGACAATCGAGAATCGAGAATCGAGAAACGAGAATCGAGAAATGACAATTGCGTTGCAAATGCCGCAATGCTGTGGCGTCTGTCCTCGGGTCGCAGCCCTTTGTAGCCTTTTGGTGTCTGATTTTTGCTGTTTGCTGTGCTTGTGTTTTGCTATTTGTTGCTCGTCTGCTTTGTGCGCGGCCTTCGCACAGCCAAATAGGTTAAAGGCAAGTATGGGAATTAACGGTAAATATAATTACAGCGCCTCGCTCACAGCTAATGGATACCCTGCCAACGGCCGTCTCCTGCGCCGTCTTAACGCTCGTCGTTCGTCCAATTAGTGCAAATTGCCACTCGTAATCATAACTGTAAAATTAATATAAATTTTGTACATCATAATAGCTGCAACACGCACCCTTTGAATGTCAACAGGCCCCACGCCCCGCTCTCTGCTCTATCCACTACCCCCTCCCCCCGCCATTCCCCTTTGGCTACGTGTGGCCAGCCGCAAATGTAAGTGCCTGGTGTTGAAATTAATTGGCTTTTGCTTTGCGAATTACGTGACAAATTAAAGTCAATTTGTTTTAAGCCCTGATTTGATTCGAGCCGAGCTCCGAAAGTACACTTCAAGTGGCCAAACTGATGACAGCTGGGCATTTTACGAGCCATTTGTTGACATCAACTTGATGCATTCATCTGCGAGCGAGTTTATAAAAGACAAAGACTCCAAGTGACCTTAGCTGCTAATTAAATCTGTTACAAGCCACATTTAGTCCACAATCTCTGCGTAATACGCAAACAGTAAATAATCTACTTAATGTCGCCCTCGAATATCCACTTTGTTGCGCAGCAGGCAGCCCCAGCAGCTCCAGCAGCAGTACGAAATGAAAGGCTGTAGCTATCAAAAAAAAAAAGAAAAGGCAAAAAAGAAAGAGAACAAATTTGATGTAATTTATTTTAATTTGCGAGCCAGAATGTTCAGCTTTAAAGCCAGCGACGAGCGGGGCAAAAAGGCCAAACAAATCTCGAGTCGAGCGTCAAGCGAATGCCAAAGCACGTTAGCTGAAAGCCCGCTCGACTGCTTTAAGCCAGCAGTTGATGCAGCAATTCAAAGGATACAGAAAGTAAAAAAATTGCATTTTTAAATATTACATTTATGCTGCTAATTGCTATTTAAATGTAATTTCTGTTAATGCTGCAGGCATTTAAATAATCATATTGCATACACACTGAGAAATAATCTTTACGTAATCACAGCTTTAAGCCGCTTGTAAACGGCAGCGTGAGCACAAATCAACTGAACATTAAGCTATAATTCATAATTGATTTGAATGCATTTAAACTCATCTCTAGCTTGAAAACTTTAAGCAGAACGCACCAAAAGTCTTTTCAAGTTATTGGGGAATCAATAAAAATATGTTTAGCAGCATTTAAATTGAGTTTCGTCATGTACTCAACTTAAACACGAATTAAAGTTTTTCGTCTTGCGTATATTGCATATATTAGATTACCCAAATTCCTTTCACTCCAAATCAAAATCAAATCAATTAGTTGATTGATTTGTGGCTTATGCTAGAAACAATTTGCCAAATGTTTTCTACAATTGCCAACAAATGCAAAACAATTTTATTGCCTTACCCAAGTGTCTGCGCCATAGAATCAACCCAATTCACACATACACACATCCCACATCCCACACATACATTATACATAAAGAAAAAAGAAATCGATGTGTGTAGGTATTTCGTTCTTGGCAAGAGTTGTGCCAAAAAAGCAGGAAAAACATTTGCACAATTTGCAGCTGGCTAGAAGAAGAGCAAATCACCTGCTCAAATCAACGATTTTGAAAAAGCAGCACACTCTGAGTCGGTGGCAACATCATCAGCCACTCTGCGGCAGCAACTGGTGCTGGTTGCCAAAGCAAAGATTCCTTTGCCTCTGCCTTTGCCTCTGCCTTTGCCGCTGCCTTGGCCGCACTTGAGCTGAGTAATGTGAGTGCTTCCGCTTCCGTTGGCCATGCCAGCCACTTCCGCCTTTCGGTAGAGTATTCGAAAATACTTAATACTCAATTTGCTCCACTGCGAAATGTTATTTCGACACTGTATGAATGTGTGTGAGTGGGTGTGCCTATGTGTGTGTGTGTGTGTGTGATATTTTGTTGTGCTAACTGCTGGTCAGTTTTTTTTTTTTTGCTGTAAAGCTGCGCCAGATGCCTTTGATCTGCGCTGCTGCTGTTGCTGAGAGATAAAAGAGCACTTTGTGAGGAAAAAAGAGCAGAAAATGAAACGAACCTTGAATACATTCCTTTTGCTTCATACATATGCTCGTCATGGGAATATAGCGAGTACATTGGCTTCATATATACCATACTAAGATAACTCCAAGTCTATCTATCGTTCTTTTTATTATCTCTGTTATATTATTTATTTATATTATTGATTTATTTATTTAAATTATTTATTTTATTTATATAAATTATTATTATTTATTTTCATATTAATATTAAATATAAAAAGTTTAAATTACAGTTTTATGAAATTTATATTGGAATATTCTTTCAAAAACATTTAAGGTACAGCTAAATTCGTTAATTCTTCAGTGCGTGAGCGGGCATCTCGCAGTCATTGACATCTGCCGTTGCACTGCTGCAGCGCCTGTGGCTGACCCATAAATTTACCCACTGAGAATGCTGGAGTGCCCGGCTGGATTACGGCTGCTTAATTAAACAATTTGATAGCACGTTTAACTGCCGCTTAATCATGTATTCAATGTATCTTACGGCCTCCAGCAAAGGGAAATACATTCATTATTGCCTTTGACAAGTGCACGGGGAAACTTTGCAGTCGAATCACATGCAAGGCTGCGCAGTGCACACTGTACAGTGGGACTTAACACAGAATTAACGGACTCTAATTGCAATTGCAGCTGGCTTTAAAATGAGAGGCGAATGACGACAAGCACTTATTTGTCAGGGAAGACGAACTGTGATCTCGTCCAGTGAGACGCATGCTGCAGGTGCAGGTGCTGGCAGGTGCAGCTGGGTGGGCGTGGCCGGGCTATTCGCCAATATCGCAATGACAGCCGTAACAAGTTCGACGTGATGTCAACAAAAGCCACCGAAAACTACGCACACACACACACACACATCCATTTAACACATGGCAGGGGGAGCAGGAGCAAGCGAGAGGCTAGCAGAAGGAATTGTTGTTACGCAGCGTTGCCACCTCGCACAGCAACAAAAATTTCATTAGTTGAAATGTCGAAAGTTCTGACACATACACTCACACCTACACCCACACATACACAAACACACACACACACATATGCTCAGGCTCCAATCACGTAGTGCTTCTGCTGTTTGTTGCAGGCGACGTTTCGTAGACACCTACTTAGGAGTGGAAGGAATCGATTGGATTGCCAAGTTGACAGCAAAGTAAACTTTACATAAAACATATCTCTAAAACTGAGTACAAGTCGTAAAAAGTATACGAATTGCATTTGCATATGGCATTTCATTTTTACTCCTCGCAAACTAGAAAAAAAAAAACGAACGTAAAGCTCTCTGCGATGAGCAGGTGACGGTTCTGTTCATGAATATTAATCCTTGGATATCAAAATATTATAGCTTATATTAGCTTCGCTTTTCTCTATACCCCTTCTCTCTCTCTCTCTCATCGCAACGCCAGTAAACTTATTAAAAAGAACTAGTTCATTCGCAACTTTATTAAAAACTTAACAAGTATCATAATTACAAAAGTTACGCAAAAAGTGAGGGTTGTCAGGGTAAAGCCATAGCTCAACTTTCACATGACACACAATAAGGCAGCAGGAGGAGAGTGAGGTGAGAGAGGAGCAGGGGTAATAGATCTAACGTAAACATCAGATAGCGAGAGATTTTTTTCGAGCGAAATACGATTTGGTATTCACTGTACATGGCGCTGTTTGGCACGAAAATAACGAAAGCTGTAATAAAAAATAAAATAAATAAATAAGAAATAAAATAAAAGAAGTAACTTGAGCGAGAAAGAAAGCAAACAAGCTACCGCGCAATTTATCTGACTCTGTGATAGACGAACAAAAGACACTGATAGAGCGGCGGCAGGGGCAGGAGTCGGTGCAGCAGGCGGTGCTCGAGCAGCAGCCCTTCGTATTCAGGCGAAAGGATTAATATTACATCAAATACCATTCAGATGGATGCTGTATAAGCTGCACTTAAATCATTTAATTATGAATGCCTTCAATGACCCTCGGAAGCGAGGCGGGCGCATTCAGTGCTCGCCTAATTGAATGTTAATTAATGGAATGAAAAACCATACAAAACTGCTAGCTTATAAATAAAAACCAAACTGTGAGAAAGCAAGCTGCAAAGCGCGATATAGATGAATGAGCGGCCATTTGCAGGGCTTATCCCCGGCGTGCTTTCAGTTATATTTGATGGCTGTTAGTAAATGAAGAAAAAACCGCTTCGAAATATGTTTTAATTAAAAGCAAACTTTTTTTTTTCGATTGCGCCAAATGCAAAGAGGATGAGCGCCTGGAATCACAAATGCCAACAAACAAACCAACATAAATTTGAGGCCAACTAAAAAAAAAATAGTAAAATGGGATAGCTCAAAGCGCTGCACGTCCTTCGCCCCGCCCCCCAACTGGCTCCGAGTCCCGATGGCCGCACACAAATAGATATTTAATTTTTGCAATTTCATGCAGAGCTGCCCCGCCGAGGCTCAGCATGCAATGCGCAACTGGCCCAACTCAGCAGTTTAGCAAGCCGAAAACAAATATGAATTAAATTTGTTTGCACTCCAACTTTTATACCCAAATTCCACTCACCCACACACAAGCACACACACACACACACACACACATGCCAACTACGCTCGTAAATGTGCCAGTGACACACTTCGAACTCACGACACATTTCTGACAAACAAACTGAAAACAACTTTTGCAGCTCTGTTCAAAATATTTCAGTTTTAACTACATTCTGAACAAATTGTAATTCTGCAAAAAAATTCGAAATAACTATTTAATTATACATTCTATTTTCCCTTATTAAAAACAAATCAACGAGGTTCACTCTAATGTCTGTTCCTAATTATATATTAATCAAATCGAACAAATCAAATCTCACTTGAGGAATTTTTAGGCTTTACCGCAGAGATGAAAAATATCGGACAGAACAATGCGAGCAATGCAGATAATATTTATGATATACATTTATATAAATACTGGATATATAAATACATAGTTATACATAGCCTATATACCCATGCTATAAATATTTCAGTAGCTGTAGTATTTCAGAAAATATTCTGGCATTAGCACATATATTTGATTAGTATGCCAACAGCTCTCATCGTTAGCATTCCTCACTTAAGCTTAACACACACTAACACACAAATACACACATATGTATATATGTAATCCTACACTCAACAGCTTGCTGTTCAGATTCACATATATATGTAATTAATAAGACTCCATTGCTGAAATGCCTTTGATATATCTAATTAAAGGGAATATTCCATCTGCTTTGACCGCTGCGGGCGAGCAGCGATTAATTACTTAAACTTAATATGTCAAAGGTCTGGCATATTTTCTTTATTAATGCGAATAATAAGCCACAATTTAAATGTTTAATTAGTCGCAACTGTTGTTCACAATTTATTTTTGCTCATCAAATAGTTAACGTTTCCAACTGCGCCGTCATTGTGCAATAATGAGTAGATTCAGTTTCAATTATAATTATGCGAATTTTGTAATTGAGCACGTTTTAAATGTTTGTAAATATATGTAAATTCCTAAACAAAAACTCCATTTAAAAATGATTGACGTTTAATCTGCTTAAACTGTTCGATTATCGAGCCAAATATGCTGAGACCTAAATACATTTTTAGGAATTTAATATCAATAATAGAAATCCATTCAATAATGCAGCGATAATTGTTTTGATTGGAAACTGTTGCATATTCGCCTCAAACTCCCTGTGCGGCTGCAGAAACCAAAGAAATTAATATTTCGCTCGTGGATGAATGCAAATAGAATGCATTTGCAGCGCTTCCATTATTATTATTATTATTATTGTTTGGTTCCTAAAAGCATTCCATCAGCTGATTGATGCCCGCTCGAGTCCCATTGTGCGCTGCGTTTATATTTGATATGCATTTTTTATGTGTTTGATTTGTTCCCCTTACGATTTTTAGATCCTTGCCACAGCGTATTATATTCACATCGCTTCACAAAAATGTGATTCGTGTTAATGGTTTTGCTATTGTTTACCATTGAGACCTGCTGTTCATATGGACTTTCGATTCCCAATTGGATTGCGGACTGCAAATGTGTGAATGTAGGTTGAGATTTTATTAGAAGACATCATACTTGGCTATGATAAAAAGTATGGCCATACAAAAATTAAAAAAAAATAAATAAATAAAACAAAATAAAATAGAATAAATTTATGTAATTATCCAATCGAGTAAAATGCCTTAACAATTGAAATTGAATATTGAATTGAATAACAATTGAATTGAATCACAACGAAAACATCTTCGACAGATAAGAATATAACGTAAACAAATATGTTTTATTTTCCTACATCTATTGAAGGCGCAGGATGGGGAAGGGAAGTTGGTTGAGTAGTACAATATTCATATATATGTATTTATATAGATGGCATTACGCGAAAAGGTAAAGCCAGTTCGATTTGCCAAGTAAATTGAGTTGAATCTGCTATGGATTCACTGCAAATTATAAGAGAATTGTGTCAAATGGGAATCTGTTTTGACTGCCAGAAATTCGTCTTACATTGATATCCCATAATAAATAAATAAATTTTATAGGAACAAGGCATATACATACATACCTTAATATAAGGCTAAAGGCATTTAAATATTTACTTTCATTAAATTTTATAAACATAATAATAGTTAATATTACTTTCTTAATGCTTATGAACATTCCGTTAACCGACTTTACTTTATAGTTTTTTTTTTTTCAGTTTAGTCCTTTTAAAGTAATTGCAATGAGAGCGACGACGAGTGGTAAAAGTTGCAGAGAAAAACTCGTTTTTGTTTCTGTTGTGTTTGTTGCTGTGTTAAAAAACATGCTGGAAAACGTTTTAATAAAAACCATCAACTATGGTACTTACTTATTTTCCGCATAGTTATTTTATTGCTTGCAAACTTTTTTATTGCAGCTGTGTGCGTGTGTGTGTGTGTGTGTGTGTGTGTGTGTGTTTGTATGCTTGCTGTTGTTATTGTTGTTGCATTTTAAACATAATTTGAAATTGTTTTGGTTGAAAATGCAACGGCACGCTTTGGCTTTGGCCTTGTCTGACTGGTGGTCGCTTCTGTTGGGGGCGCTCAAACACACACACACACACACACACACACAAGCGCAGAGCTGTTCCGCACTCAAGCACGCACGCACAGACGCACGCAGGCATACCAAGTTGACTATGTTTGCTTGGATGGGCAGGCATGCAATGCATGACTGTGTGTGTGTGTGGGTGAGTGAGTGTGTATATAACGTATACGCCTCACTCTAGCTCGTCCATGCGATAGCTGTCTCGTTTTTCACAATAGACAATTTTATGCGTGTGTATATGGATGTGTGTGTGTGTGTGGGTGTTCATCTAAAATGTTCGCACATATGCCAAGTTGCTTTCACCCATTTACTACAATATTAAAACAAAAGTTATACAAAATTCTTTTCATATATATATATTTTTTTTTTCTATTTTTCGTTTATTTATATATTGCATAGATTCACTTACAGCTTCGTAGCGCCAGACCGTTTGTAGATTAAAAATTGTGCGCAAATCTCTGGCATTTGCGAGTTTTCGGCAGACGAACAACAACTGCAACTGGGGCAAGCTGGACAAACTGAGCAAACTGGGCAAGCAGCTGTAAGCAATCAACAAGCCGCTTGACTTTATCCATTTCCACTCCAATAGCAAGCAAAAGTGTAAGGGGAGAGAGTTGAACGAGACGTGAGATTGAGGAAGTAAAGAAAAATATGTATTTAAAATACGACAATCATTAGAGCTCTTCAATTACTATAAAGCCATTGATGATAAGCGATTTTTGTGGCATTGTACAACACATAAATTTATATATATATATAAATCAAATTCTTGTAAAGACTTTACCATAGAAAGCTCTTTATGTTTGTATTTTACATTGACAAATAGTTGAGTAATTTTATAGAACTATTATAATCGTCTTCTAGCAAGCTGCTTAAATTCCACAACATTTTTTTTCTCAGCAATTAAATTGCAGAATAACTGCAATAACTTCCGCGTAGTCAAACTTTACTGTGGAAAAGCGACTGTGGCCGGGAGCAGCTGCTGTTTTCATGATAATGGGTTCGTCCAAGTCCTTCTCCAAGACTATGTTATTTTTATATAATAGCCTCTGCTGCTGCCGCTGCCTCGGCTGCTGCTGCTGCGGCTGCGGCTGCTTGTGGCGTCGCTGTTGAGGCCGCCCGCGCCAGCTCCCCTTGCAGTGGCAGTTGTCATTGTTGTGGCCAGAGTGGAAAAATGCGTATGTTCCATTTGTAAGATATGCAAAATAAGTTGAGTTGCTCTGGTGGAGAGAGGGCCAAAGCCATACAACCAGATACAATGTGCAATATATTGCTCAGCGAGAGCGAAGTGGGAAAGGGAAATAGGAACGAAACTTTTGCAGTGTGCAGGAAAATTATATTTCTTCCTTTCTAAACAAAGGCCAAACGACTTTAAGCTATTGCCCAAGTAACAGGATTCACTCTGGGCAACCGCACCGCACCGCCCCGCCACGCCCTGCGACCGCCGGGAGCGGAACTGGCTGCCAACCCATACTCAATAAAATAAGCAGCGATTCGAGTGCCACAGTTTGTTATATTTTCCTTATGTAAATGATTTCAACTTGCCTTAGACACTTACACTGAGGCACTGCAAACAGTTATGAACGTCGACTCGACTGCTGTTATTTCTGCAATATCTCTAAAAAGTGTATGTAAAGCTATTGAATAAAAATCTAGAGACTTACAGACAGAGCTCCACTTATATACGCATCAAATTACATTCAATTGGATGCCTGCGCTCCATGTTATGTGGCATTCGGGAAATTGGGCACTCACGAAGTTGTTGAATAGAATTTACTGAATGGTTAATATTACGAAATAAGTAAATATTGCGAAATACAGCTATGAATAGTACGCTTTCAATTTGCTTTTATGCAGAGCAAAGTCTAGCCTTGGGAATATTTATATTCGGGAATCTATAACACTTGCAGAAATCTCATAAATAATTCATAACAATTTAATACATAAAATATAATAATTATTCGATAATATACATATATCAGCATTGTTTGGCAACAGTTATTTTAAGCTTGATTTATCCAGCAACAAAGCTTTATTAAGGCTTAAATTAAATTTTAAAAAATATATGTATTAATAAATGAAAAAATAAATACATCTGCATTGTATATCTTATCAAATATTATTGCACGACATTGAATGGCAATTTTAATAACACGAAAGCAACAACTCAAATGTTAATTATCCTAATTAATTGTATAATTCAATTTGCATTTCACAGGCAAAACATTGGCAATCGGGTATCAACGTGCACCCAATACTCGCTCACGTTTCGAAAGTAGAAAAAATTGAAAAAAAAAAAATATTTTCTCTTTTACTTTTAGCTTAAGCAATGCACCTGTTTAATGGAATGGTTTAATGGGTTGACTTAAGGGGAAGTGCACTGTCATCTATAGTATATATTTACTACATTGCTATATTTGCTGCCCCATTAATCGCATTAATAAATATCTTTACATCCACATCTTTAACTTTAATAGCGCCATAAAAAATAGCATTGATGTTGTCTAATAAATTATTGCCATTTCCGATTGCCACGCCCCGCTGGGCGTGTACAGCAAATCTTAACTAGCTGCTATATTTCAAATTCCAGCATTGCTCAAACCACATATACCCCATTAGAGCCTCGCGTAAGCGCATTAAGAATAACATATGAAATCGATTCGAATGCGAGTTTCATTGTAAAACAATCAAATGTTTAAATGTTTGTTTGACATGCGAGTAAAAGCTTTAACAAACATTGTAATTGTTTTGCTTTCCTTAAACATGTATTTAGTTAGAGCGTGTATCAGATGCTTAAGGTTTGCCATCCCTACCATTTAAAATAGTTTGCAATAGTTTTATAAATATTTGCGCTGCTTTCAAGAGCTTTGCAAATATTTGCAAACACCTCTCGGAGCACATTGCAAAATGTGTTGAAAGCGCCAAAAGGCAAAATTATTGCGATTACACTCAACATTTTATGCTCTGCTAAGTGCTGCGTGTAAGCAGAGACTGTGTGGCTAAGGTGAGTGTGTGCGTGTGCTGTGGGTTGTGGCGGGGCAGGAAGATTTCGCTTTGTTTCATCTCAGCTGCGTTGGGATTTGTTTGGGGCAACAATTGCTTTGTATTGCACTGGCTGATAATACTTTCATTGTGTGTATCCTGTTGAGGCAGCGAGGACTAAGTTGGGTATGCTGACAGTCGCAGAGACACATGCGGCCTGGCAGACTGCAGTATTTATGCTCTTCTCAATGTAGATAACATTGCTTAAATATATGAAAAGAAGAGTCTCGACTCGTATATTCAAATATCAGAATTATACATCAGATTATTTAATCATAATATTTACATCAGCTCGAATCATGGATTCTACAACTGCCAAACAGTTAAAGAATTTCAACAAAATTAAACAACTCACTTTGAACTTTTTCAAACGCCCTTGATATAATTTATTGCAAGTATAAAATAATTTAAAGCTGAACAAGTGGTTAACGCGAAAAAAGTTTGTTTCGGCCAGTTTTCCCCCTTATTTAAACCAATTTAAAGTTGAACAAATAAAAATGAGCAAAAACTGATTTAAAACAACTTTTTGCCGTTTCACAATTTTCGGTCTGTGCAGAGGAACTCTTCGATCAACGAAAAACTATGAAAAAAGAAACGTTTGCCAATTGATGGGGGCCATTGTGCGTGATGAATGATGAGCCTGTTGTTCTTCTTGTTCGTGTTGCTCGTGTTGTTGTTGTCGCTGCATAAATTATCCGTGTGTGTGTGCGTGGGATGGGATCTCAGTTGGGCCAATAGCTCAAATCGGATGATGGCAAGTGATAAACGCTCTGACAGCTTGATAGACGTGCCGAAAGCGCCCGCATGCCAATTAGGATGTATTGGTGTATCGAGGCATTCGCCTAATGCCAGCACATCGCCGCCAATGCCAGCGTACCACGTGGCGTATTAGCGATGGGCAAGAGCATTCAAAGAGAGAGAGAGGGAGAGAGAGAGAGAGAGAGAGAGGGAGAGAG
>NW_022045928.1:116558-132168 GCF_001654015.2 Drosophila navojoa
TGACTTTTAGTATTTTTTCGGTATTTTTGGGTATATTTCGGTGTCTTGTGCATTCGTCCGAAACCTTATAGCTCCATGAATATTTTTAAATGCAAATTGATTCTACAGATAGATACGCGTCTAAAAAGGCATTCTACCAGCATCTGGTAGTCGGGCGAACAGAGTTCCTCATACTTGTTTTTATTGATTTGCAATCTCAATGTAAACTCATATACCAATTGCGTTCAGAGCTCAGCATTTTTAACAAATAAAATTTCAATTAAATAATTTTAATAAAAATTTCAATGCCACAAAAGTTATTCTCATATAATAAAATAAAAAATAATATTCATATTTTTCATAGTGCCCTTAAAATGGCTTTTAAGCGAATCGATTTGCATATCAACAAAAATTAAAATTTATTTATTTACAAATGTCTGGAATGCGGGCATTTCACACTTCAGTTTATTTCTCTTATTTAACGACGCTCAGCACGCAGTGAGTCGGCGATTTATATAGTCTCCTGCCTCAACTCTAATAGTCCTTCTCTGCTAATGCCAAGTTCGCTGTTCGACTCTCTCACTGTCAGATTTTGTTAAATTCACGACGTTCCCAACACTAAAAGAGTACCATATAGAACTCTCATGGGTTCGTTGAGTTGATTTGCAAAGGAAATTCCTAAAACGAAGCCTTACTGTAGGCGCGTCACTGTCTTAGCATGTCTAAGCATGTGTCAAGCCATTTGCATGCAAAAATGCAACAAAATTCACTTTAATAAGATTTGAGAGCTCTTCTGCTCCAAATCTAATCATTCCTATTGAAGAGAACATGTAAAAGCATATTCATATTCTATGAAAGGTAATTTAATCAATATGCCTGACAATTCAAGGCAGAGTAGAGCAATTCCTTTGTGCCAGCTGTCTATTAAATATTTCAGCGATTCTGTTAATTAGCTAAGATATACTAGGATCAATGCTGGCAGTACAAAGCTGGATAAATTACATTCGAACAGACAACGAAATGCTCAACTGCAGATGAAGCGCTCACCACATAATTGTGGTTAATTGAAATAACATGTTGCAAGGGAAATTCCTAGAGCGAAGCTCCACTGGATGCGCGTCGGGGTGTCAGCATGTCTAAGCATGTGTCAAGCCATTTGCATGCAAAAATGCAACAAAATGTTTGCTGTTGCCGAATGAAACTTGCTCTGCAATTGGAATTTAGCCATGTTGTATGCAAATGCTGGGGCGTATGCCACTGACAAGTGCAAGAGTTGCAAATGCAAAGAGAGAAGTTCATGTCCAGTGAGCGTGGCAAGCGTAAATGCAAGCCCAAACGATTTTTGCCAGCCATAAACCGATTAGGTCATATGAATATTAATGCTTTAAGCGCGACCCGGCAGTGGCCGCGGCCGATCCGAGGGCAGCCGAGAGGCATGCAACAAGCAGCAACAAGCAGACGACTTGGTCGTAACGATAATTTCATTATGTAAGCGATGGGAATTTAAGATAAGCCCATCCACGCAAGCTGAATAGCCAAATTGAAATACGATTCCATGCGAAAAAGGCAAATGTGAGGATACAACTCTTTAAACCATGTACAATGTAAAACATTTTGCAGAAACTGTTAACGGCTTTACGCTGTTAAGGGCTTTACATTGGCAACTATTATACACTTGGCATAACAGAGAGAAGCTTTGCGAGCATTTTATATTCTGAGCTGATTGCGCTTTTAAGCTGTTATCGTTGAAATTGCTTATATATCATTAATGAGTATTGCTGGTATATAGAAAATGTCAAGTGAGTAGGATTGCTCGCTTAAATTTTGGTGAGTTAATTTGTCATATATAGAAGCAATATATATGGGATGTTAGAAGCAAACCTCAATGAGAATGTGAATTGATTCAAAGAGATTGCATATGTACGACATTGACTCTAGGTTGAAATATTTATATGTATGGAACATTATATCTACACTATATTCTAGTACAAATAATCAACATTATGGTGCCATTTCAATATGAAGCCCAGCTGGCTAACAAATCATAATTATTCCAATTGTGGATGCTATTCATATATCAATGCAAACACAAATTCTAAATGAAGCTTAAACCAATAATTATTTATTTCAGCCATAGATTAACTGAACAGCTGAATGGCTCAAATAGTCCATCATGCCAATGCGCTCTGCTGCTATCAGTGAGCTATATATCAATGATAAACAATGGTGTGTGGTAATGCCGCCTGTCAAATATTTGTTTGCGATAAAGGTAAACATTTCACACTATTCGCAGTGCACAGTCGTGTGTGTAGTGCTGCCATAACTCTATTTGTATGCATATAAAAAGGGGCCTTTGTTATGATTTTATGGGCGAAACGGTGGCCCGTCTGATAGCTCGTGCCGATTGCCGCAGTTTTGCAATTTTATGGGAATCAATAAACAATTGCTGCAGCGAGATAAATACAATATTTACATTTAAAAGGCGTTTATCAAGCGCGCGCTGTGCAATTTATTCAGCTAGCCCGCACAATAAATCGTTACATGGACGCATCAAAAATACATGACTGATGGATGGGCTTCGCATTTGTGTGGGAACTGTCAAAACAGCTTTCAATGTAACGCCAGGGCAGTACGACTCTATTTGCTACAAGTAGGTAGTACTACATCTCCGGCCATATATTATGCTCATTAATGGCCAACTCGACCTTGGCGAAGATTAGATACAAAGTGTTCCAGTGCCTTTGGCCTGCAGCTCGTTTGCAGTTGATTTATGCCGCGCATGGATTAAATCGATTTTAATCGCACCATAAGTGTGCGCAATGAAGTGCTCAATAAAACACACGCGAATACGACTGCGACTGGGAGTGCCGAGTGCCGAGTGCCTGTCGCCCTCTCAATCTACTCGAGCACTCTTAGGCGCACGAGCTATGGCGGCCCATCTAAAGCCGGAAGGGTAAAATGGCGGCATTGTTTGTATGTGTGTGTGTGTGTGTGTGTATTGTTTTAGTTGATTTGCTCATCGATAAATCTCTTTATCGCCATAATCGTTAAAGTTCATTCGTCACGGACTTTGATTGCTCCACCAGCGAACATTCAAGCTCGACCTGACGGCTAATGTGCACCGTGGTAAACATTTACAATCTCTATTTAAAATTAATTTTTATGAATATGCAATTTAAGTAGAAAATAAAAATCTTTGATGAACTGAGAAAGAAGAATTGGTAAGACAATTTTTAAAAATTATTAAAATATATATTATTCAAGCGGAATAGCTTAAGATACTAAAGAATATATTGAAGTTTATAATGGCTATTGTATATTTCATTATCTATGTAAATTTAATATTATTTTTAATTTAATGCTAGAGTGTGTATCATATATATTTCATTAGGTTTTCTATAAATAATTGCATACATGTCTTTATTTATTTATTTATTTATTTTTTCTATCACTTTTCCATCTCAGTTTTGTTCAGCTCATTCCACTGTACAATCACCAGCTTCTGCATCGTCTACTAGGGCATTGTTTTTGTTATAGCTGAGCGCACTGAATGTGTTCATTGGCTCAGTACTTATTGTCGAGCTCCCTCGATTGAGCTTCCACTTGGAGCTGTGCACCGCCCTCCGCCCCTTTATCCAGCAGCCCGTTCAGTTGAGTGTGGGGCAGACCGTGTGTACATGACAAATCTTGTGCAAGCAAACAAACAGTTTAATAATTGATTAGACGAACACTTCGCACGCATAAATATCAGTCTTTAAATCGGAAAATTGCTCAGTTCATGCACTCAAGCGAGTTCAGAATGTGTGACATAAGCTGACAATAAGCTGCTCTTACAAAGCTCTGCAATATTGATGCATCTGAATATGTACATATATACTGCAGCTGGAATATGTATTCGAACGGGTGAATACGCTCATCTCTTGTAATATTTAGTTTAGCCATTGAAAGGAAAAACGTCCATGGGCTCAGTTCCTTCTGTCCATTGAATGCGAGCAAAGGATGTCTTCCGTATAACGCTTCCGTCTAACAAAATATTCTGAGTTGCAGTCTGTGGCAGAGGCTGCCTGCATGCAGCATTGTAAACAAATTTTCGGAGGGCGTGGCAAAAAGTTTTCGCCTGCCTGTAATGTGTAACAAATTTTGTGATTTATTGTGAAAGTTTCAGCACATTTCTGAATGCGATATGTGTGAACGACGCTTATTACACGAGCTGTCTGCATTGTGCAAGTCGAGAGTTCGTAGAATCTTATCTTCAAGTTTGAAACTTGACAGAGCTTTCAAATTTTTTATTAAATAGCTGAGAGAGTGGAAATAAGTTATCGGTGATATAAAATTCAATATCGATAGCGTAATATCATTATATATAGCATATATCAAGTATAGATTGCAATACGAAGGAGCTTTTATTTCAAGGAGAATTCATAATTCATAGACTACACAACTGAAGCAGCTTTGAGCCGAGTTGAGGCACTTTGAAACAAGTAAAGGTTTTCCTCGACTGTAGCTCAAACGACGTAAAAATATTATTATTGTTATGCCATGTGAGCAGTAGCTATGTATTTATGGCATTTTAAATAAACGATATCGCCTCAGCCCGGCCTGCACCTGCAGCTGGAGCCGTGGCCCACACTCAGGGCCGCCCAATGTAGCTTTTGGCCAGGGCAAAGCAAACCTGAAATGAGACCATAAAATTGTAAACGCTTGCGTTGGCGCTGCCAAAAAGCGAAAGCAATAAAGACTAAAACAACTGCTTTGGGTAGCCCGCGAAAATGAGAGGGAAGCAAATCGAGTGGGGGTTGAGTTGAAGGGGAGAAGGCTCTGGGTCTCGGTCTGGGTCTGGCCAAAAAGGGCAGGTGGAGCGCATTACTCTGAAAGCACATTGAGCTTGCAAATGACTTTGTAAATGGCGCTCGACAAATATTTTATCACCAGCGAACGGCAACAAATTTACTTTGTATGTTGCGCACAGAGATTTCAAGCGCGTTCAATTCCGCACTTTAATTATACCCACGAAATTATTCATAGCGAAATTTAAAAAGTTTCAAATGCTCTTGCAGCAACTGGTTAATATTCAATATGCTTCAAATATTTATTGTTTTTAGCAAAAACTTGAATTCTCAATGAATTCATTTGGATTTGCCATACGGAAAATAAACAAGCATATTAAAATGAAACACGAGCTTTAATTGGGCTTTCAGCAAAAGGTGTTTATTTTTGAAGGCCCTCCTTTAATGTTGTTTTTTTTTATGAATATTAAAATTATGTATTTAACATTTCATTTCGTTTACTTTAATATGATTCAAAATTAGCATTTAGATTAAAATTATACAAGAGTCCTTAAAACTGTTGTTATGACACTCAAAGCTTGATTTTTTCATTGCTCATTGCTATTAGTTGAGAGGAATCAACGTACAAAAATTTTGATTAATATAAAAATATAGAATTATATCAAAACATTATATATTTTTTTAATTTTTAGGAAAAGGGAAGAATCAGTATATAAAAGTACACTTAATTATTTATTAATACAAATATAAATTATTATTATAATTAAGAGTAAGCTGTATATAAAAATCTGTTTTTATTTATTACATGTATATAAATAAAAACAGATTTTTATATACAGCTTACTCTTAATTATAATAATAATTTATTTTGTTGAATTTATATATTTATGCCCTGCTTTTTCTCCGAGTGTCTTTGGTGTGAGCATATTAAAAAGCTTTTAGTACGCCTGCCTGCCTCGCTTTTCATAGTCATACTTTTATACTTGAAAAACTCTACCCATCCCTCCCGGTAAAGTGATTGTTGAATTAATCCTGTGTACATGCCATATAAAAGCAGAATAGGTATTTTTTATTGAAATTTTTATTCGTTAAAGATAATTTAATTCCTCATTGCGTCAACTGCAGTGAATTTAACCACCGGCCAGGTGACAATAGCGCCAGCGGTCACTGCCTATGCCAGCAGATTTCGAATCTCTCCCGATGCGAGTTTTAGTTATCCTTTTGCCGTTTGCCGTTTGCCGCTTTGCCTTTGCCTGTGCATCCTTTGTCACTGGGGCCATTGTTCGGGGCATTGTTTAATGGCTGGCCTGGGCGTTGTTTGCTCTCTGCCATAAGCCATTGTCTCGGCCTGGCTTTGCCTTTGCCGCGCCTTTTAGTTGCTCTCTTTGTTTTAGTTGTGAAGTGTTGGCTCGCGGTTCTGCGGTCGCCTTCGGCGTGCTGCGCAACAACTTTATTACCGAGCGTTAACACAGTCTGGCATCAGGCATTTTGGCAATCGACGCCCATGCCGGGCTGGCATCTTAATGTCTGGTTTCGCTCTGAGTTTTCAGCTTTATTTTAATTCACAATTTGAGAATCGGTTTTCCGTAACGGTACTCCGGGGCACGCTGCCGCGTAGTTTACATTAATTTCACGTTCATTTCGCGCGATAATCACATTTCACGTCCCGTTTCAGCCGCACAGACTGGGGCTTCCATATTGTTTTAATGTCGGATAACGTCCTTAATGGCATCTATTAAACATTTAATTTATACACTTGAAATTCACTTTCAGGCGCCTCGCTCGCCCAGCTGCAGTTTGTTGCCAGTTAACTGCCAGCGGAATCGTATTTTATTTCATTATCAATTTTAATTTGACCATGGCCAATGGCAACGGAAAGTGGAGAGCGGAAAACAGCAAACTGAACGCTGAAAAGTCTAGTTATGTTGAGTGTCGACATCATCAATTTATACCCAATTAAATTTTAGAATTCGCCAGCTAAAGCGACGCCAATTGAGCCAGCTCTGATGACTAAAGCCCGCATAGCGGGCTGGCTATGGAGGGGGAAATGATAATTTTCTAGTCTTGCACTCGTATTAAATGTAGCATGAATCAAGTCAACAAACTGATAACACACTCAGCATGCTTTGATTGAAATGCTGAACCAAAGAATACCTTATTACTGAAGATGTAAGATATTGTATATCTATATATCTGTATCTCAAAATTTTATTGGAATTTTATAGATTGGTGAGAGTAAAGGGGAAAAACGAAACGCCTTTCCTTAAATATTCAGCGTAAATGTGGAACATGGCTAAATAGGGATGCATATACATATGTAAATGCATATAGCTTAAAAAAATCTGCTTTGATTCGAACTTGGAGTGGAGGGAGTATAGTGAATATTGTAATCAGATTTTCAGCGCAACGAACAAATGAATTAATGCATACCCATTGAGTTGACTGTGGCATGACGTGGTATATAAGTGAAAACCTTCAACAAATTCTAATTATTCATTGTAAACGCGCAGCGCTGACAGCGAAAACAATGAGCGCACTGAACTGTGAAAACTGCAACAATGCGCATTCCAGACGCAGACACACGAACAGGCAGTCAGACATCACAGACTGAATTTAAGCTGGGAGCTGGGAAATAGGAGATGGGAGATGCGAAATGGGAAATGGGAGCTGATGATGGGTGGCCTGAAACGAAAGGGCGGGTCATGGGCAAGGATTTGAGCAATGGAAGGCATCGTTGACATTTTTTACAATTTTCTAGTCGTTATTTACCATTGTTTCAGTTCGCATTTTGAAGAGAGCAGAGAGAGTGAGAGAAAGAGAGAGGGAGAGTAAGGAAGAGAGATAGACAGAGTGACAAAGCGAAATAGATAACATTACACACACACACACACACCGATCCAGATACAGATACAGATACACATACTGATAGAGATAGAGATACGAATACAAATGCAGTCGCTGCAGTTGCAGATACTTTTGTGCGAGAGTACACAGAGTCGTATCTCTGTTTACTATGGCAGCAATTTGCAGCATTTAGTGCAAAGTCCATTTAAGTGTAATGCACTGCAATTGAAGTTGTTTCGCAGCCCCCTTTATATACGTACGTTGCTGAACGCGCTGGCAATGTTTATCCATGGCCAGTGATAAGAGCGAACAATACCAATATGGCTATATATATGTACATACATATATGTATAACTGTGTAACTATTTGCTGGCCCTGAGTGTTCGCGACAAGCGTTTGGCAACGTGGCCAACAAATTTTGCATCTGACCCACGCGTAATTAATGAATTTTACTTTTGGCTAGGTGTCAAAATGTGTTTCTAAAAAAATACTCTGTATGCATAAGAAGTGGGGAATATAGAGTAGAGAGCCTAAAAGAACGTAATTGCCAAGTTCTTTTAAATATATATAAATATATATGTATATATAAACTTGTAGATCTATTGTCCATAAAGATTTAAATAAGAATATATTATACGTACTATATCATAAATAAATTCACCAGTTGTAGAAGCTCATGATAAAAGTTTTTATTAGATATACAGAAACAATTTATAGAAAATTTAATATAATAAAAAATAACTTTACATATTAAAAGTTTAGAGCTACCCTCCCAAGTGTAATACCAAAATACAGGGTATTCTCTGGAGCAATAACTCGCTCATAAAACACTGTGCGCAATGCGACAAAGCCAAGAACACAAAAACAGTCATAAACCACAAAGCACAGAGGATCGAAAGAGAATCAAATGGCCAAATTAGAGCACAATTAAGGTAACTACGGCAAATGTACGGAAAAAAAACACTTTCAATGCTACAGATATGGAGAAAGAGATAATGCTTTTCTAAGCTCATGTGATTTGCAAACAGTTTCACCTTCGGAGTAGGCATTGATATATAGTTTAATAAACTGTAATGTATTAGTAACAAAATTCTCGTTTCTTTTATATGTAAGTATTTAGAAGAATTTTTTTTTTTTGTAATTTTTGTACACACATATATATTTAATAAATTTGTTATTGCTTGCGATTGTGCGAAAAAATGTGTTAAATGCGAATCGAATTGACTAACCAAATTATTGGCAGATGAATGCTTTTGAAGGTACCGCTGGGAACAGACGAGTGCACTCAAAATCTCAGTAGTTCCGATACGGAGACACACGTAGACTAACAGGAGACCAAATGGCCAATGTAGTCGTGAACACAACCTCGCCCATGGCCGGTCGCCGCCTGAATCGGGACGTGAACAGGCTGTTGGCGGCGGGGTATCATACAACCGTTGACGACGACATGACCAATTTGGACGTGCGCCTTGAGGGTCCGATGGGCACCGCTTACGAGGGCGGCGTCTGGACGGTGAATGTCGCCATGCCACAGGAGTATCCATTGAAGGCACCACGCGTACGATTCGTTACAAAAATACTTCATCCGAATATTGAATTCACCACCGGACTGGTGTGCATGAATGTGTTTAAGCAGGCCTGGTCGGCCAATTATGATCTGGTGAACATATTTGAAACGTTCCTACCGCAACTGCTGCGACATCCGAACCCGCACGATCCGCTCAATCATCATGCAGCGGCCATTATGAAGCGTTCCGAACAAGACTTTCGTGACACTGTTTCCATGTTTCTTAGGATGTACGCACTGCCGATTGTCTTGCCAGGTCAATCCAAGGACAGCGAGAATCTTGATAAGCGCTCCTCAGATTTGAGCTTGTCCGACCTGGTCTCCGATGATGATGACGATTAACTGTTGGCTGGTCTTTTGTTTTTTTTTAGTAGTGTGCATTTTCCTTGAACTACCCAAATGCTATTTTTTTTCTTCCGATCAGGATTAGTATCGAAAATGTATTTAATAAAGTATTAGAAAGTCCAATCGTCTAATAAAAATTGCACAATTGTCTAAAACAGAATGCGCTTTGTATCTGAAGTAGAAGAAACATCCCAGATTCAGTCAGTTCGAAATATTCCAATGGGCCACATTGGCATTGAGCTCAGCTCGAGTATTGCCCTAATAAGCTTAAAAGCATTCACAATGACCAGGCTTTAAATATTCATTGAATACTTAAGTCGCCTTAACGCCACAGCTAATTGCGATTGGGTCTTGACCCACAAATTTAGGAAAGCTCAATCACAGTTCGTTTGCCTAAGTGGGGTCAGTGTCCAGGCCAGGCGGAAATTTATTGTTTTGCAATGCATTTAATGCCAAAGGAAACCAAAGAGTGTCAAGTGCCATATTTAAGAAGAACTGCCATCAAATGGCAATTGTTCATTCAATTATTTATGTCACATTGCATTTTAATATGAGATTTTGTTTCAAGCATTTTCGCTTTAAGCATCAAGTATTTCAACTGACAGCGACACAGCTATAATTAAGATATTTCATACAAGTATATCAACTGTGAAATGCATTGTTGTATAGCCGCAGTTATATGAGTTCGTGCTTAAGCTTTTGTCAATATTTCAATTAAAATTTATTTCAGACTCCTTGACAAAGTTCACATTTCACTGTTTTGGTTCCGCAAACGAGTTAATTAAATGGAAATTCCTCCGGCTTGTCCATTTTTCAACGTCAACAGCTCCAGTTACCAGCTAGTTGGCATAACTTGATCGTAAATATTCCTATTAAAATTCTAAGACTGCCACATAATTAGCCAGAGAAATGGCTGGGAGGGGCTTTGGAATTCCGCACAGTAGCTGCCGTTTAAAGCTTGAAACTCGATTGTCAGTTTTTGTTTGGCTGGTTTGTTTAGTTTGCTTCTCATTAGGGGTGTTCCGCTCTCACTTTATTTCCCTGTTTCAATGGCAATGGCCACAGTTCAGCAACAGCCATCGATTGACAACTATGGCCCACTGAAAAAGAGGCTAAAGTACAATTCGTCTGTTGCCCAAATTGGTTTAAATCGAAGGGAGATACGAGAGCACACCGACTGCTCGCTCGTCTATCTCGTTCCCTGTCACGTCCAAGCGCCTGTGACGTCGTTGTGCAAAGTTTCGCACTGATGCGCCAGCACTGGGGCAACTAGTGGAGCAGACAGCCACCCAGTTGATGGTTTGCACGTGTGCAAAAAAAAAAAAAAAAGAGATAAAGAAGAAGAGAAAAGTGGAAATATATATTCAAGAGAACTGCAAAGAATTTGGAAATTCGTTTTTTTTTTTTGTGGCCCGAATTAATGCAATAGTCGTTTTCTGCTCGAAATGACTTTTTCGCCATCGACATCGACAACGACATCGACATCCAAATGATGCCGTCATTGGAGCATTTCATCGAAAATTACATCGTCTGCATGCAAATGACAGATATCTAATGTATTGTACCCACGCATCGATAGAGATGCAACATGCTAATGAGATAAGTTAACGCCTGACTGAATGGGACATTCAACTTGATGCAAGTTCACAATAATATTTGTCCCTGAACTTGGCGAGCACGTTGCGCTCTTTTTTGAATGAAAATCGATCTATGTATAACAAATGAGCATTGAATGCATAAGATGCGATTTCTGTTACTTCTACCTGGCCTGACTGACATCAAAAGTTTAATTGGTAGGCCAAACACACGATAACCTGGCCTCTATATAAACAGCTGCATGCTTAAAGCTTAAAGTGCGTGCCGCAGTGGAATTTATTTGCCAAGAACTGTTTTCATTTCATATTATATTTCTTTTTAAATAGATCTATTCCCACTTTTGTCTATCTATTCTCAATAGATCGTTATGGTAATATTTCCATAATTTAATCCAACTTACATCAAATTATATCTCACGTACAGATTCTATAGACTTTGCTCAACATGTAAGTACAAAGATTGTTATCCTGTTATTTCACTCTATTTTTATATCCATGCATGTCCTTCGACTTGTTTTAACAGTGCCCCACATAGCTGGGCAACAAGTTGGGGGCTTATTTATTTTATTGCGCTACTTCTACGCCACTCACTATATAAATAGACAGCATTCATTTCTAATCCAAGCCATGCTCAATGGAAATGTTCTTAGGTGTACAAGTAATAAATATTCTAATTGAGTACATTGCGTGCAAACTTTGGCTCACAAAAGAACGAAAATACTTGAAGTCCGTCGGGTTGTCTGTGCGACTCTCTCGAGCAGAATGCTAAATGCTTGTAGAACCATTCAAATCAAGTGGGCGAACTACATGGGGAGCGATGCTAAGGCGACAGTCGACATTCGAGAACTGAGAACTTTAAATGTTGCTGAGGATTCGCCTGCATTGCTCGCTAATTTATTCAACTAAATTAACTCGGGCTCTCCATGGAGGAGCTGGTCTTAGCAACAAAGATGCTGATGGCCGGGCGCAGGAAGGTGCAGACGTCTCTGTACGCACGTTGGTATTACGAAAGCAACTCATTAGCATATTCTAATTAATTTATATTATTCCAAAATGCACAAACTTAATTGCTACGGCCACTTAGTTAATGAAATTGTAGTTCAACTGCGGACCGTGAGATTTCAAAAGCTTTATGCGGCTGCCAATGACGATTTCAAACTGTTTTGCGACAGCCATGAAAGTGCGCAATAGAGATGGAACTATCACAGGATACTATACAATAGTTGTACATGTAACAGTGAATCTTCTGAATCTGAAATATCAGAAAGATTAGATACAAACTGAATATCTCTGTCTGAATATCTGTATCTGAATGTCTGTGTCTGAACATCTGTTTCTGAATATCTGTATCTGAATATATGTATCTGAATATCTGTATCTGAATATATGTATCTGAATATCTGCATCTGAAAATCTGTATCTGAAAATCTGTATCTGAGTGTCTGTATCTGAGTATCTGTATCTGAATGTCTGTATATGAATATCTGTATCGGAAATCTGTATCTGAATATCTCTATCTGAATATCTGTATATGAATTCCGTATCTGAATGTCTGTATTTGAATGTCTGTGTCTGAATATTTGTATCTAAATGACTGTATCTGAATATCTGTATCTGAATATGTATCTTTATAACTGCATCTGTATCTATATCTATATCTGCATCTGTATCATTCTTTTTTTCATATCTCGATTGACATCCTCATTGAAGAGTGTATCGTGTCACGCACTCATCTCTAGTGTGCAGTTAGCAAAAATGAGGCTTAATATAAACTTTTAACAAGAGTCGCAGCAAGCCAACATCATTTTAAGATGACACAACATTCGTAAGCCTCATTATCGGGCTGTGTGTGTGGATGCCTGTGCCTGTGCTTGTGCCTGTGTGTGTGTGTATGTGGTACTGCCTTTCATTAGGAGACGCCAAAAGAAACAGGCTTGAGCAGATTTTGTTGGCAAACAAATTTTTGAGAATCTATTATGGGGTAGCAGAAGAGGAAGTCAAGTTTCGTTGCGGCTACGAGACTTCCAGGCACACATACCCCCTGGCACCCTCTGCCCGGCTGCCAGACAATTTGCATTTTGCCTGGTAAACAGATTGCGTTGCGTATACGCCCGGCTGTCTGTTGGCCCATTTCAACCAGCTAACTCCCCCTGCGTCCACTCGCCCACCCGACAGGCACTTTGTCACGAATGAAGTTTGAGTGTTTGTAAGTTATTTCAGTGTGCGATTGCAAGTCTGTCTGTCCGTCAGCCTGACTGCCTCTCTGCCTGACTGTGTGTGTGTGTGTGTGTGTGTGTGTGTGTGTGTCTGACAAGTGACGACACATGTTTTCAGAGACGCTGGGATCTGCTGCTGGCACAATGCGCCCGCCTGGCAACTAATTTATGCTACCCAGAATGGCGCTCGAAAGACTGCGGGAGTGCCGAGGCACCTTTGTGTGCCTGCATTAATGCCTTGTTAATAACAAGCGCTGCCACAATTCGCTCAAAATTTGTTTTCGGCTCTCGTCCCTTTCCCCAGCCGAGTCGCAGGCTTTGAGTGGGTTGCCCAACAGCACGTCCATTGTTTGCCCAGACAATCGCATTCGCAACAACAATGCAACAGTGCTCAATGACGTACACTGGGCATAGAGTGCACAACAGGTATTGCGCACCTGTGCAATGGCATCAGTTACCAGACAGTTCTTGTGCTATTATCCCTAGCAACAATCCGCTTGCATAAATTTAACAAGGCCATTGTTTTGCTATCCATTGTATTGCCAGAAAATTTCTTATTTAAATTAATTGTACACGTGGAATAAAGTATGTTTTCTAGTTAAGTTCGCATTTATTTAGTTTTGTTTTCAGATCTCCAAATACTTTTCTTTCTTTCACAATTATTACCCTGTGCATACGCTCATATTATTTTAAGAGCTAGTTAATGGATACAGTCACGTCAACTACATAATCCGATACACTCATTGCAGATAGTTTAGTCTGGAATTTGTTGTCATATTCATTAGTCTAGCTGTCTGTTAAATTCAAGCCCAATGCATTCACAATAAAAAATATTACGGCAGCTGTCAGTATATAAAATATGTCTGCAGGATATTAAAATAGTTATTTTAGGCATATAGAACTGCCGAGACTAAACACATATAAAGTTACTTAGTCTAGCTTCAAATAAATAGAAAACAAATAAATGTTATTTATGTTTCTTCCATTTAAATCTCTCAAAATGCGATAAGGCCACGTCAAAGGCAATTTTAACCGGAGGCGCTTTTTGCTCCAGATTTGTCGAGGCAGACGTTCGAATACAAATGGCATTCGGAGTAATCGGCAAAAGGATAAATCCTTTTTGTGAAACTAGTTTTTAGTGCCAAATGACGAGGCGACCTTGACTGGGATCAGTCAACAAACGAGGCGGAACGAAATATGCGCAGTTTCCATTCAAATTGCGAGCAGGAGAAGAGTAAGGGAAGAGCAGGAGAAGGCAATAAAGCGAATGTCGATAAATGAGATTGACAATGACAAACATGAAATCGACTGCAGTAAGGTTAACACAAAGATGAAAAAATGCCAGTTGCGAGTCAATAAAAAACGACTGAGACCGAAAATAAAATCGTGCTGAGGTCAAATGCCAAGCGAAGAGCAGGCAGGCAGCAGCAGCAGCAGCACAAAACCCCAACGATAACCGAAAAAACCAAAGACCTTAAAACAAAATGAACCCAACAGAGTGACAGCTGAGCAGAGCGTCTAGGTTAACAGATGGCCGAACATTTACGGCCACTGTGGCCATGTGTCAGCCGGTGACCAATGTTTTCCAAGAGCAGCACGGAGAACAAGACGATTGAGATCGACGAGGATACACTCTGTTACTCGAATTGCCTTGTGAGATAACCGAATAATAATATAATAGTCCATAGTTACAGGCAGATGGACAAATGAAACTTTAACATTGAAGGAGTAGATAAGATATTGAGCAAGGGTATACGAGAGTATACATAACAGAGCAACTATAACTAGCCAATTGAAATATAGTCAGTCTACAATCCTACTTACATTCGTATCTTGAGTTTACAAGAACTTGAATCTGTAGCCAGACATCGATTTAAACGTAGTCGTTCTACCCACTTTAGACGATTTCAATGTATTAAGGGTATGAAAATAGAAAGAAACTAAATGACAACTGAAATGACCAAACGTCAAGTGCACAGATACAGCTGCTCAGCTCTGCTCTGCTCTGCTTCGTCCTTGCATAAAGAGGAGCAAAAAAGTTTGCTCGCTCGCTGGGTTTAAATGTGAATTAAAGAATTCCCCAAAGGTCTGCAGATGAGTAACATATGAAAGATGGCTTACATGCGACTAGTTGGCCACTTATGCCTGGCAAGGGTTTGGGGGCGGGCAATAACAAATGCGCAAACATTGGTTTAGAGAGCGCTGCTGCCCACACGCTGCTCGCCAGTTGCCAGTTGCCAGTTGCCAGTTGCCAGTTGCCAGTTGCCAGTTGCCAGT